>CAJNIZ010044668.1:20314-47293 GCA_905231905.1 Symbiodinium pilosum | reverse complement strand
GTAAATAATAGGGTCTCCCCAATATGGTAACTTAATTTAAGTTCTTTAACAGCAACCCAGTTTCTTGCAGGAAGGTTGCTTATCTTGCTTTTGGGACAGGGATGCAGCGATAACAGTTGCCACACGTAACCTGTGGTGGGTTTAGGCCTGGGGTTAGGGTAATGCAGAAACCCCTTCCCTTAACAGCCACCTCCAACATGCCCGGCACCCTATAAACCCCCATTCTTACCTGTACCTCTCTCGGAATGTAGCCAATGACTTAGTCTTCTGGGGTACCCACGGGGAGTAAGGTTACAGCAGAATTCACCAGCTAAGGAGGCGACACAAAAGAAGAATGGCTGGGGCTCCGAGGACCAGCATAAGCTTCATGACCTCAGTCTTTGGAGTTTAGGGGGGTTAGGGGGTTTCTAGGGTTTATAGGGTCTAAAAGGGTTTTGTAGGGTTCATTGGGTTTTATAGGGTTTTACTGGGTTTCAGGGCTTCATTTAAAGGTTTATAAGGCTTATAGGGTTCATGGTGGCAGATTAAAGAGTTTTGGGGTCCAAGCTTGTGGAGGAAAGTATTACCTGACCACTAAAGCACACAGAATAATGGCCCTTTTGATCATTCTTAAGGGTTTTAGAGCATGAAATCATCTACACTGGGGGCTCAGCCCAAACATGTGAGATCAGCAGGTTACATGCTCATTTCGCACACAATCAGGTTTGGCCGGCAAACATCCAAAAGCACAACATGATCGCAACAGCTGCAGTGGAGGCCGCCACGGAGTCAGACATGCTGCGCATTGAGAAGGCAAAGTTAAGACCAGCTTGGCAAAACAATTCATTGCGGAACTTCGGAGCTTTTATGAATTCCCTAAACTCCCTAGGCTAAAATTCTAGGTATCTGGGGCTAACTATCGCTAGGTAAGGGAATTCAATCGGGAACCCTGGCGAGGGTGGCATTTGGGAAGCCATGACCCTAAACCCTAAACCCTAAACCCTAAACCCATGAGCCTCCATGAAGCCTGAGCCCTGAATGATGCAATCACCCAACCTTCACTGGGTTGCTGTTAAGGAACTTAACATAAGGTTAGATTATCCTCTATAATGGAGAATCAAATGGAAAAGAACATGGAAAATGAAATGGAAACTGGGGTAATATAGGACCCAACCTTCAGTCGGGGCCCCTGACGCTGCGTCCTCAGACCGATAGATGTAAAACCCTAAAGCCGCAAAAGCCCTAAACCGCTCAAAACCGAAACCCCGAACCCTTGAGTCCTGCCACTTAATCAGCCGATCTCCCAACCAATTCTTCCCATTCCTGCCGCGTAGAGGCAATCTGAGGGATTTAGCCCTGAAGGCCTACGTACCCAATTATCACCTCGGGGTTTCCGAAAGTTGGGGGTTGGGACCGGCGCTCCCTCCGTGAAACACTCTACTTGGAGGTTCGGGGCTTCTATAACCCAATGAAAACTGCCCATAGGGCCGTCTTATTGCGGTGATAGGGAATATATGTATATATATACATGGTTTAGGGACTGGGGTACGTAGTTGAAATCCAGTCGCAAGCCCCCCCCCCCACACACACACACCACTAATGTAGTTTAAATTGGGTGGTCAGAGCCAGCCATACTTGGGTTATTACCCTAAAGCCTAAAAGCCTTGGCAGATGGATGCCGTAAGGCACCGGCCAACTGGGCGAACTCAATGAGGAGCCCTGGATCTCTTAAGAACCCAAAACTACAAGGTTTAGAGGTTTAGAGGTTTGGGGTTTAGCGTTTAGAGCTTGGGGCTTGTAATTTGGGATTTGGGGTGTTCAGGACTTGGGCTTCAGGAGTTGAGAGCCGATAGGTTGTACTACAGGAGAAATGTCTGACAACTTGCCTTGAAGTAGCCTCATGAAAATAAATCAGAAAATGTTGCAATGTCGCATATTCCTATCTCCGCATATCAGGCACCCACTCTTGACCCCCTAACACTTGACCCCCTAACAAGTGACATTCCCCAGCAGGCTGCATATACTGGGAGGGTGGGAGGGGGCGGTTTTTTTTAAAAAAAAATCATGAGGTGGGGTGGTGCTTTAAAACTGTGATTTATGGGTGTCGCCTGAATATGAAACGGGGCTGTTCACGACTCTGAAGCGCCCTAACGTAATTCCTTAGACATTACAGCGGCGCTGATCGCGAACATTCGGAGGCATGATGTGGTAGCCATACACCTTCCAGCACCGCAAAAGCCCCGCTGCGGAACCCACCACCAAATGCCAGCCCCAGAGCCCGTAACCGACCACTAAACCTAGAGCCAAGCCTTCGACTTATATTAGGGGTACATTGGGATCTTATTGGGGTAATGTTAATTAAACTCTTCAACAGGCTTAGATGGTATCAGCAAAGCGGCCGTGGTCCAGGCCCGCGATCTCGATTGCATCTTCTATTTGTACTTTCAGAGGCGCTAGGACCTCAACGTCCGAGTTTGAGCGGAGCACGCAGCATACCCTAAAACCCCAAACCTTAACCCGTTTAAGGGGAACCTTTGCCCTGCCACTTTCAGATGGCTCAAAAGGCGAGGTAAAGGAAGCTGGGGTAAAAGGACATAAACCCCAATATAGTAGAATCTACAATAGGGATCCTTTAAGCCACCTACCCAGACCCTCCTATGTAGTTCCTTTTTGGGAAATATATTATAATCCCTTACCCCCAAAAATCATAAGAGACCCAAAATGGAACTACATTGGAACTTTAGGGTATGTTTATCCCACTTTTAAGCCCCCTGACACTTGAGCATATGAGGGATCCTTAGTTTCGGTTGGACAGTCTTCGCATGGGGGCATCCTTGGTTTAGGGTTTAGGGTTCAGGGTTTAGGGGCAGCTTTGTGTTTGAACTGCTCAAGGTGAAGCAGGCCTTAAACTCCAAACCTAACGGTCCTAGACCCTTAGCAACACTAAATCTTCAGCTGGGCGATACAGTGCCAAAGACTGCAGCCCTAAACCCTGATCCTGACCCCTTTACCCTTAACCCCAAACCTTAGCGGGACCCTTAAAGACCCTAAAATCGATCAGAATGGCCATCTACCTGCATATTTGGGGAGTCCAAGGTAAATCTTACGCCCGAACTTAAATGGTTTCGTAAACTGGGTGACCCCAATAAACCCCCAAGCATTATAATCCCTAATATGCGGACACCCAGAAAGGTACCCCTTGTTCTGGGGGAAGCCTTAATCCCCATCAAGTACCATATAGCTCTAGTTTCCATTCATTTTCCACGTTGATGCTAAACCATAAACAGAATCCCCTAAACCCTTAAACCCTAAACGCTCAACCCTACACCCCTAGACCCTAAACCCTAAAACCCTAAACCCTAACAACCCTAACCCTAAAACCCGAAGCCCTAAGCCCCTAAGCCTAGAGCTCTAGGATCCCTTTTCAACTGCGACCTGGAGGCAGGTGCAAAGACACTGTCCGACATTTTGTAAGGCTCATTCTGCAGTAGCTCATGCACTTCCTGCTGTGGTTCAATGGGGACTTTAGGGTTTAGGAGGCTTTTAGGATTTTAGGGGTTTAGGGCTTAGGATTGAGAACAAGGTTTTTAGGATTTAAGGTTTAGGGTTTAGGATTGGGAACAAGGTTTTTAGGGTTTGAGGGTTTAGGGCTTAGGATTGGGAACAAGGGCTTGCGGATGTAGGGGTATGTGTCGGGGCTTCCCAGGGAGTCTCTATTACTCATGGGCTTCCTAATAATAACTCGCTTACGCCCTGTGGTCGACATGTAGGGTGTCTGTGCTAAGAGGTGCCTGAGGCTTCTAGATGCACATTTGCAAAGTGCCAGACTGTGATAGTCCTCTTCTCATCAAGTGGGGCTAGAGATGAACACGTGGATACCCATAGGGTCCTAGATAACTAGAACAATCTTTCGAGCACATTATATTGCAACTATGTGAGGGAGAAAAGATGTTGTGATATTACCCAAATAGTCAGGCTTCCAATTAAGTTCAACTAACCCCTATGGTTAGTGCAAAAGACGCCAAACCCCTAAACCCTACAGTAAATCCTAAACCCTAGACCAAATCGGCGTCCTGATTGTGCTGGTATATTGCTGGATACAGCTTTCGCAGGACCAGGAAGGCCACGAAGCAGCCTCCGAAAAAGGTTGAGTGTTCAGGCTTTAGGGGTGCCTTAAGGTCCGTAAACCCCTCAACCCTGAATTCAACCCTAAACCTGAAGTTTAGGGTTTAGGGTTGAACCCCAACCCCAAAACCCTAAACCTTCCTAAAGCTTGAAAAATTCTAGCCGAACGGGCAAGGATTTACGAGCTGGTGCCGATCCAGATTGGGCCTCGGATTGGGGTTCACCCATATGTACTGCACTTTAAACTCCTTAAAGGGAGCTTATAAAGGGGAATATAAAGGGGAGGATTATAGGGCTTATTAAGAGGGATACTAGGAGTTTAGATTATAAACCATGTGGTTTCAGCTGTTGAGCTTGGCGCTTCTGGGTTTCTAGGTGGCAAGGCTCCTAAGCCCTGCACCCAACACGCACTCACCTGCCCTAAAACGCTTTCGAGACCAACCCTAAACCCTACTCCCAGAAGAAAAGTTCTCGGGTTCCCTTAACCTTCGACCCCACATTCACATAGGTATATGTGTGCATCCGTATCCCAATGTACCAGACGCCATGTGCAGGTTGGCCGGCTTTCTTGGTGAAGGGGGTTAACCAATGATAGGCTTGGGGCACAGCCTGTCGTGGTTTGGATTTAGGCTGTAGGGTTTAGGGTTCAGTTGTCGGTTTGCATATCCATTCCAGGGAATATGTCCTCCCCAAGAGCCAGGACCAAACAAGTTCAAATCGGATTGTAGAAACCAACTAAGGGCACCCAAAAAATCAAGTTCTTCTGTCGGCTAAGCTCCTTTCGCTGGAGAATGAAGATTGAACTTGAAGGACAAGGTGATCTGTCTGGATGAGAGACAGAAAACAAACAATCTGAGTCCAAGTACTTGAACGGGATGTAAGGGATGTAATTTGGGCCCGAGACCAGATTATTATTGGGTACTTCGACCGCAAGAGAAGCAGCCAACACAAAATCTTGCAGTCAAGAGGCACCATCCATTTCCCGGAAAATGGAGCATATCGCAGATTAGGTGACAAACCCAAGAATATAGGAAGCAAGCGGGATGCCCTTGGCAGAGCAAGCAGAACCTTGACAATCGATCTGCCATACTGTATAGTCCCCCTTAGGTAGATAGACTATGGGGTATATGGGGATCTTATTAGAATATACCATCATATACCAAGATATACCAAAGTATACTATACTATAGTATAATATACTGGGGATCTTGTTATAGTATACCCAAGGCCATATTCTATCTACTCCAGGAAGCCCATAACCCTAAACCCTAAACCCTGAACCCTATATGCTATCTACTCAAGGGGGGGACTATGATACTTGGGCCTGGGCTCAAGCTAGGCATTCCTTCAAGAGCCTGAGCGTATTCGAGACAAGGAAGGTTTAGGGTTTAGGGTTTAGGGGTTAGGGTTGTGGTCCCTGACTCAACATTTTGCAAGATTTCTTCTTACACTAGTTAGTGTACATTAGCTTGAGAAACTACAATACGTGCCCGCTTGTCAGGCAGGTGCAGAACAGAAACAAAAGCCCTCAACAACCACGTAGCTTTGAGAATCTGAGATATATTACAACTCGCCTGCAACCATAACCGAGTTGGTAGCAATGCCCGCCCAGAATGCGGGAAAATCGCCCTTCTCGTTGTACTTAATGCCAACCTTGGGCACACATGTCTAGGGATTCTGGCTTGACTTAACCCTACATAACCCTAAATAGGAGTTTCCATTTTCATTTCCATTATCCCTATAGCATATAGCCCCTATATATCCCCGATTTAATCACCCTGATAGGTATCCCGCTGGGGTTTCTATTTCTATTCTAACTTCTCTGAGGAGGTTCTACATAGGCTTCGTGGTTGTGGGTAACCATGGCATGTCTTGTAGGGGTCAGTTCTAAGGGAAATAACCCTAAACCCTAAACCCTAAGCCAAACCTTTGAGGTTCATGTTTTCGGCATCTAGCAGTCATTTGCATGAAGTGGACCTTTGAGCAAGGCTAGCCTAAGCAAGTTGATGACAGAACAACTGGAGGTCTAGTCTAAACTCCTGAAAGGGTTTAGGGTTTAGGGAAACTCCTGAAAGGGGGTTATAAAGGGG
This sequence comes from Symbiodinium pilosum, assembly GCA_905231905.1. Taxonomy (NCBI): domain Eukaryota; class Dinophyceae; order Suessiales; family Symbiodiniaceae; genus Symbiodinium; species Symbiodinium pilosum. The sequence continues at coordinate 41,099 of CAJNIZ010044668.1, read as the reverse complement.
GATTCTATAAGGGACAACTATACAGGTTATTAAGGGGGAGACTAGGAGTTAAGACAGTAGCTCAAGTGGAGGTCTATGACAAAGCTCCTGCCAAATCTGGCACATCTCTCTCTAGCGTACCCATGGCAATTTGGGTCGCGGGTCAGGCTAGGTATTTATTTACATCACGAAAGACTAGTGATCCCAGGGCTCCCCAAAAAGGAAGTGCATGGGGGAAGGTTGTTTGAGAACCTAGGAAGCTTCAAATGAGGAACCGATGGAACATCGCCTCAAGCACACCTTTGGGCACATGCCCATCACAAATCACCAGCCCTAAGCCCTAAACCCTAAACAAGAGTTTGAAGAAACATAGATGATCTGGTTGTCTCTATCTTGTAGAGCCCTTGGAAATTTGTTGTTTAGGGTTCAGGATTTAGGGTTTGGGGGTAAGCCTCCGGACCACGGAACAGATTCCAAAACACTGTCATCCCTAGATACACCACCCCTAGAAATGCTGACATGCCCCCTACATAGCCCCCCCCCCCCCAACCTATAGCCGTCCCAAAAGAAGCTCCCTGTATCTGACCAGTGACAATCTTTGCGCCGCTAACATTGTTTGGGTTGGTCGCCCTGCCCTGCAGTCATGGTTTAGGGTTTAGGGGTTTAGGTTTAGGGTTTAGGGTCCAGTTTCAGACCCCATGAATGGTTTTGAGACCCAACACCTATACCACAGCTCCAGGGAATCATCCGGGGTGCAGGGTGTTCGTGGTTTCGGTTTTGATGGTTTAGGGTTCTTCTCGGCCCCATGACCTTAAGGATCCTACTGAGGTGCTTAGTCTTTGAAAGCCTTGACTTGGCACACGCAGCCTATGTGGGATCTAAACTCGGTTTGCAACAGGCGTCCAGGTTTTAAGTCCGAGGGTTGCAGTTGGAGGTTCAGGTTTGATTCGGGTGAAGCTGAGCTTCCGTTTGCAAGGGGCTTTGCAAGCAAGTGCTCTTATATCAGAGCTCAGCCACCATGTCACACTTCTACAGGATCGAAGCTGTAACTACCCCGGCTAACATGGAATGCCACCTAGCCTCCTTTTTAAGGTACAGTAGGGCTTGTAGAGCTTTTCCCTAAACCCTAAGCCCTAAACCCTAAACCCAAACCCTTGGGGGCTCAATGTAAGCTTGGGGACTGTACAGGTCTTCCACTCCAGCCTCTTTGAGCCTGCACGCACCTAACCCAATGCACAGTTCAAAGACAGACTCCATTTGGTAGTTTCCCTAAATTACTGTTCCCACAATGGGGGAGATTTATATAGGGCCCCGTATTATAATGGGAACCCAAATATGAAATCCCGTATTATAGGGGATTTAGGCCAATCCCCATTTTACAAAGAACGGTGAGAGACAGCGTGGAACCCCGCAGTCCCAACTCTCAACTTCGCAACACCAACCTAAATAAACCCTGAAGCCCAAACCCTACACTCCCGGAAACTAACATGGAAACCCAAAAAGGGCCCTATAAAGACTAGAGTCCTTCTAAAAGGGGGCTATATGGGTTTCCATGTTAGTTTGGCGGAGTGTAAACCTTAAAGAACCTTAAACACAAAGCTGAAAACCATAGGTTTCAGGCCTGGAAACATTCCTCGAAACCCCGAATCGCCAGGAAGCCTACAGTAAGGACGGGGCAAGAAGTATGCTACCTCCCTCAAAGTAACATGAGCTATAGTCTAAGCTCCTTCAAGGGTGGTGATATAGGGGATTGTATAGGTTTTAAGGTTTAGGGTCTAAACTCCTTGAAGGGGGTTATATAGGGGACTATATAGGGGAGTGTTCTAGGGGCTATTAAGGGAGATACTAGGAGTTCTTTAGACTATAGCTCACATGGACCCCAAAGAGCTTGCTAAATAACACTAACCCAGACCCCTGATTAATAAACCCCCTCCCCTTGATAGGGATTATAATCGGGATCTTAATATTTAGGCCCTTAAAAGGAGGGGGTTTATTAATCATGGGTCTACATTACCATCCTCTCAATCAAGGCTATATTATTGTGGGGTTCCAGGTTAGTCTGGAGCCCTGAACTCCAAAACCTGTTACGTAGGATGTTGGGTTTGTTGTGAAGGCAAGAGTCAATGCCATGGTCAATCAGGGGCGGAAGCGTCGGAAGCGGTGGCAGGGCGGGCAGTGGCGGGAGCTCTGGGGGGTCGTGGTCCTCATTGGCCACCTGTCAGGATTACAAGCCAGTTGGTTGAAGATTCCAACTTTAAACTTTAGTTTTTTTTGCGGACGTGTTCTCCCGCAGAGATCCTGGGGAAATGCTGTCCAAAGCTTGGATTGAAGGGATTTGGGAGGGCTTCTTCCCGGAACCATTTGGGACTATGTAGGAATTCATTTGAGAAGTGTCCTTATCAGAGGATGAGGTGGAAAGGCTCGGGTTTTCTGTCATTTTTTGGCTTGGATTTGCTGAAAGTATGGATGCAAGATTGAAGCTCCTCAAAACTTAGAGTGAGAGCAATCCAAACAAGGACCCACCAGAAAGGGGCCCGAAGATGTTGTGAGAGATTAGGAGGCCTGGCAAAGAACGTCCGTCTGACAGGGCTGAACTCAATCATAAGCGGAATCGGATAGCTCTGCTCTGCAAAAGTTTTCCTAAACTTCGTAAACCTAATAATGGATAAGAGGACTTTGGCAACCCCGGCCCCCAGAATCAGCCCTGTTATGGTCACATGACCTGATTTTGGGGATCAAGGTTACATGGGGAAACCACCCACCTGGAACCTCAGAACCCTGAGGCCCGAAAGAACGCTGAAGCCTAAGGGCCTAAAGCCCTTAAACAATTCCAAAGGCATACTCCGAAGCCTACAACCCTAAACCCCTCTAAGCCCCATCTACTTCAAAATCAGGTCAGCCATTTTAGCAATGGATCATGATTTCCCCAGTGGCAGAAGCACCTAAAGCGGCCCGTGACGCGGGATATTTCCTAGATAACCACAGCTTTTTTTCTTAACAGGGTCCCCCTGACCCCATTGTACTCTGCATGTCGCTCGGGTCCAATGGGTACCCAGATTCTTGAGAAACTAAAGAAAATGAAACTCTAATGTCGACACTAAAGTGTCTGACGTGGCAGTGCTTTGGGTGGTTAAACTACGTCGGGGTAGGTACGTTTTCCTTAGAAAGTACGATAACCCAGCATATCACATACTCTTGCTGTCTACCGGGGAGTATAGTAGCCCCATTTGAGCTTCAGTCTACACTCCTAGTATCCGCTTAATAGAACCCTATAGTAATCCCTGATCTAATCCCCCACATCCCCCCCTTCAAGGAACTTGGACTATAGTAGCCCCTAAGCCGTCAACCCTAAACCCTACATAGTCCCCTATATATATAACCCCCCTTTGAAGAGTTTAGACTACAGTAGCCCCTTTTGAGATACTGTTGAGGGAGGGAATCCTGGGCCACACAATCCGGCCAAGGAATTGCAGTAGTGTGCTGGGTTGCTGTTACTTAAAATACGTTACCAAAATATGGGTACGGGTATTTAGGGTTTATAGGGCTTAAGTTATCATACTTAACATAAGTAATAATATGGGTATATAGGGCATATAGGGTCTAGGGTTCAGAGCTTAAGGAACTTAACTTAAGTTACCATCATATGGGTATACAATAACAGTAGGGTTTCCCTGCTTATAGTACATTAATTTAATTAAGCTCCCTAACAGCAACCCAGTTTAGGGGCCCCAGGTGGTACATGGTGTCTCTGAGCACCCAAAATCATAAACCCCAAACCCTAAGCCCTAAACAAGGAGTAGGGCCCGAGTGGGTCTCGGACCCTAAACTCTAAACCCCAAACCCTAAACCCCGAACCCTAAACCCTAAACCGCCTCTGCCAAGGAATCGAGCGTGTCAAGGGACTCAGCCACCTGACCTACTCGCCTCGGCTCTGGAGTTTACTTAGGGTCTAGGGTTTAGGGTTTAGGGCTTAGGGCTTAGGGTTTAGGGCTTAGGGCTTAGGGTTTAGGGTTTAGGATTAAGAGTTCAGGGTCTAGGGCCGGATTCCCTGGAGTATCCTGAGTGGGGGAGGGAATATAGGTACTACGATAGTGGATTACATGAGGTAATATTAGAAGAAACCACTCCCCATAAGCGCCAATAAGTTCAGGGTAGGGCTCCAGGTAAGCGTGTTATGAGACTTTAACGCTGTCTATAACACTCGAAGTGGACAGTGCGATGCTACCTGGTCATAGCTTGCTTTTTTTTTGTGCTGCCGAGGTGGGGCTAGCTTTAAGTTTAATGATACTCAATAGTCAAGCAGAACCGGATATACTCTAGGCACCCTAAACCCCAAAGCCTAAATCCTTGATCTTATAGATCAGGGAGGTTGTACAGGTAAGGTGTCGTGAGCAGAAACTACCCCTATCAGCAATCCGACATTGTCTACTCATCATATGCTCTGTTTCGTGTACCCTAATTGCCGAAAGCCAAGAGTGGCCAATAAATCCCACCATCCTGAGGTGAATTTCCTTCGTCTATGACAGTTTCCATGAATAAGCGGACCCCCGTACACACAGCAACATACCTTCATCCGTATTGCAGGTACCCCACAAAGGGACCCCCCAATTTCTTATAGAAACCAGTGTCTACCGTACGAGTGGAGGACCTTGAGCCATCTTACCTAAACCCTAAACCCTAAACCTTGGTGCCCCCTAAACCCTAAACCCTAAACCTTGGTGCCCCATAAACCCTTAACCCTATAAACCTTGGTGCCCCATAAACCCTTAACCCTAAACCCTATAAACCTTGGTGCCCCCTAAAACCTTAACCCTAAACCGTGGGGGAAGTGTTAGCCAGCAGGCACGACGTTGGTCTGGAGGAGATATGCAGAGCTCCCGCCTGAAGTTCATGTTGCTGGGTTGCGGTTAAGGAACTTATAGTCCCCCTTAAGTAGATAGAATATGGCTTTGGGTATAGAATAATGAGATCCCCATATACCCCATATTCTATCTACTTAAGGGGGACTATAAGTCAAATTACTACAAGGTGTAGGGCTTAGGGCTTGGAGTTTATAGGGTGCAGGGCATAATATGGGTATACAGTATGTAACTAGGAGGATTTCCTTATTATACTATGTATCTTAGTTTAAGTTCCTTAACAGCCACGCAGGTTGAGGAGCATGGAACCGTGCGCAGGCTCCGTTTACATGGACCCTTGACATTCTGTAGTGCCCTTTCAGGTTGCGTGGTTTGCTTGCGGAGGGTAATGCTGAGAAGAAAGAACGCCCATGAGCGGCATCAATCCAATGAGGGAGGATTTACGGGACTTAGTTATAACGGAGCGATACCTACAATTGTAAGATGTATAGGTAGGTTGTAGGCATGGTATTCTCTCCAAGCTAGCCCCAATCCTGACAGAGCGCGGCCGATTTTCTAATCAAATCTGCAACGAATCGCAGAATCCAAAGGTGCGCCCACAAATGTCCAAGTACGGACACAGCTGGCATAGTTAAGAGCATCTTCACAAGCCCAAGTAACTTTAAGTTTTTTGGGTACCCTGGTACAGCCGTTTCTTATGGTTCCAGGCCGCAAGTCCAAAAACTTACGGAATATGGGAACATATCATATAGGGGCTATATATTGGACTTGTATTCCTTTATTCCCTACTAACAACCAATAAGAAAAACTAGTTTCAGGGAACTTCCCCGATTAGGAGTCCAGACTGGCACTTACAAGGGGTCAAAGAAGGGCCAAGCAATTTCAGTTTAGGGCTAAGGGTTTATCATCTAAGGTTGAAACCATGGGCCCCTAGCATGGACCCTTTACCCTGGGATTCTTATGTACCCGCTATATACCTCCTAACCTTGCGGCCTAAATCCGCGAAAAAAAGCTGATGTGCATGACTAAAACGGCTTGGGGCTTAACTCCCTGATAGCTGGTACCTCTGACTATAAAGGTTTAGGGCTATAGTTACCCCAGGCCCTGACCCCTTGTTTCTTTGTTTCTTTGCTTACGCTGGGCTTTTGAAGTCTGATTATACATGTTCTCTACATTGGGCTATTTGGAGCCTTAAGGCTACCTTAAACCCTAAACCCTAGGGTTGAAGGTAATAGGAAGGATTCCTTCCTAAAGGATACGCGGTTTAGGGTTTAGGGTTTAGGGTTTTAGGGTTTAGGGTTTAGGGCCTGTCGGGGCCTTGTCGACTCACTATATACTGGGTAGAGCAGCAGAACCACTGCTGCAGCCATCTCTTGTTACCCTATTTGGGGTACTTACAACCCTATTTGCCACCCATGAACCTCGAAGTACCCCATGGCTTGTTGGCGCGGTTTTGATGCGCTGGAAATGCACAAAAGTAATGAACAATCCCGCTTCACCGGCAAGTTGAGCAACTTCTTTGCCTGATTGGCTTTGTCAGAATTATAGATCAGAGGTACATCTTCTAACAAGGATCCCAGATAGTTTGAGTTTGAACTTGGCACCTCAGACTAAGATTTGCAACCTGGGTTTGACAAAATACTACATTCCTAGGCTTGCAAAGGCATACATATGTATACAATACTAATGATTGCTTGTTACTTGTCCAAAAGGCAGGAGTTGTAGGAGATATCAGAAGGCTGGGAACCCTACCTAAACCCAAAACCCAAAACCTTAAGCCCTAAACCCCAAATTATTCCAGGGCCTCATCCAAATTTGAAGTCCTGAACCCTAGGCTCTGAATCCTGAGCCGGAGGCCTACCCAAGCAGAGCCCCCACAATAGTCCCGAGCGCTGAACTCTATAGTCCCCCTTAAGTATATAGAATACGGCCTTGGGTATATCATAATAAGATCCCTATATACCCCAAAATCCGACACCCTAAACCCCTCAAGCTCAAGCCCCAAGGACCAAACTCCAAGCTCCTTACCCAAAGCAGTGAACCCTAAGCCCTACGCCCCACACCCTCATTCTTAAGCGCTAACCTCAAGCCCTAACGCCACAGAAAACCATAATCCCTGAACACTCAGCGCCTAAAATTCCATATCCCTAAGCCCTAGAAAGAGTTCAGCATCCTAAGAAACACAATATGCCTTAATTAAAGCATATACCCTAAATGGTACTAGGGCCCCTAATAGGGTTTAGGCTTGATCTACGCTACACTTCTTTTTTAAGGGGTATTGGGCTTTCTGGGTCTCCTAAAAACCTTGAATGCGCCTTCGTCCGTCAGTAGAGGAAGCGGTGCGGCAAGGGCGGCGGCCGCGAAGGCTGCCGCCAGCCTAGAAATTATAAGTTGTTGTTGGGGTTTAGGGTTTAGGGGTTTAGTAATTTAGGGGTTAAGGGGTTTAGGGTTTAGACTTTTTTGGGGGGTTAGGGGTTTAGGGTTTAAGGGTTGTTGTTCTGAAAACTATGGGCCCCTTTTGGTTCTAGGTTCTATTACGGCACGTAAAATGGGACCCTAATTTTGGGAACTACCCCTAAACCCTATAAACCCTAAATAGTAGCCCTCTATAACCCCAATATAATCCCTAATGTTGGGAACTAGCCTTATAGCTTTGGGGGGTTTAGGCTTTTCAGGTGCTAGGGTTTAGGATTACTGGGCTGCTGCTAAGGAACTTAATTTAAGTTTAGTGGTTATTACAATTACTTAGGGTTTGGGGGGATCATTCTGAATTTGAAAGTTTGAATGTTTGAACTTTAAAAATTTGAAATTTTGAAAAAAGGAAATTTGGGTACCCTAAGTAATGGCAAGTTTATATGGGCTTGAGGGTTTAGGGTTTAGGGTTTCAGAAGGTACTATATTGGGGAAACCAGATTAATTACTCTCTATATATATATATATATCTACCCACTATGGTGACTTAATTTTGAGATGTAGGGTTTGGGAGCCTTAGTGTCTAGGGCTTTAAGGGGGCTGGGCTCAGGCGTAGGCTCCTGCAATATAATGTGGGTATTTCCGAGTATTTCCACAAATAGGAGTCTACCGTCACCACCAATTTCACGCCCCAAAGTATGGACCCCACCACTCTCATCGTTATAGACAGCTCCCTGAACCTCGGAAACCAACATATGCGTCCGCATGACTTGCCTTCTCACCGTCGGTGCCCTCAAGATGAGACCAGCAACACTCGGAGACTCCATGCAGCCTACATAAACCCTGAACTCTTGGACCCTCAACAACTACCTGGCTGGCAATTGGGGTTGGGGTCCTCGTATGCATATGTAATTCCGATACCCCCCCATGAATGACACCTGGAATTATTGCCCACTTCCCTACGAAGCAGCCCGACAAGTCATGAATGCACCGAGCAGCTTGAAACGAAGCATGATCTGTACAAGCTTGGAAAATATGAAGAGGACCTGGGGTGCGCAAATAGGATTTGAGCGGTATCGTCCTTCTTCAACTACGCCAGCATGCGATGCATGCGGGGAGATATATGAAGATGTTGGACGCACGGGTTTCGCAATTCTATGTTAGATCTACTTACTGTGGACTATGGGTTTGGCGATTGGGGTTTCTAGGTTTGTGGGGTGATTGTCGCCCTTCAATCTATGAATTCCAGCAAGTATATGCGTGAAGTGACCTTACATTAAAACACCTCAGACATCTAGCACCCGGTGAACCCATTCAACCCGACCCTCTCAGAACCCCTGTGATTGAGCTTACAGGGCTAGCTAGTGCCTAGATGTATCTGAGCTTTTTAATTTGACACCATGTTCACTAGGTTCCCAGTAACCCCCTGATAATAATGGTACCCTTTTTCCTAATGTTCAGCTTTAATAAGGAGACCCCAAATCAACAAAAAAAAGGTACTACTAGGGAACCTAGTTCATCAGGACGAATGGAGCTTGTGTCTGGGCATCCCAATGTTGATGCCCGTAGGTGTCCAGCCGATTGCAATGCTATGTCATGTAGGCATTTATGGCGAGAGGATTCCAACCTTTCTTGTAGCACAATGTCATGTTCCACTCCGTTACGCCCTGCTCCCTAAACTCAAACCGTAAGTCTGTAAATAAGACCTATTTGGGCCCTAAATCTCATGACTACGAATTATCTACCTTGGGCTATTTTGGATCCCTAGGGAAACCCTAAACCTACACCCTAAACCCTACACCCTAACGCTAAACCCTGAACCCGAAACCTTCACCAAACCAAAGGCAGAACGTCGAAAAAGGCACCGGAGCCCCGCGCCCCCAAAAATTCCAGGATCCCTCAAATCAACCTAGGGTTCTATAGACTTCAAAAAAGGCTCTATATGGGTCCGTATTATAAAAGGGACCGAAAAAGGGACTATATTTTTTGACAACCACCCATATGGTTCTGTATGTTTATACACAGGGTCACGTAGGCTATACGGCGCTGTAGGGGTCTACATGAGCACAAAAATCCCAGAAACAAATGGACAATTTTGTACACTGACAATTAAACGGAAGCTGGCTTGAGGTCAGGGTGTATAGGGCCATCATGCAGAATCATTAATCCTAAACCCTAAACCCCTAAACCAAATATCATCCTCGGGTCTATTTGATGAGTGCCCTATACAATACTTCACACGAGTTTTATGCCTTCTTTTTGAATCTGGAATCTGCTCCTCTAAAACTACATTCAACCATGGCCCAAGACCCTCAAGTTCAGTATTGTGAGCTTTGCCTTCAGCAACGGAGCACCTACTCTACCATCAGTCTGATACTCTTGCAAACGCCCCGCCCCGAAAAAACACGATTGCCGTTGCGCTATCAATGTCGGTACAGAAACTGAGATGCGCATGGAAGCTGTAGAGATGGTGTGAATAGGCACTCGTTATGCTTTTCTGTAGATTTATGGGTAGTTCCCAAAGTTAGGGGTTATATCGGGGTTATAGAGGGATAATGGAAAAGAAAATGGTGTTTATAGGGTTTAGGGGTAGTTCCCAAAATTAGGGTCCCATTTTGGTACCCCTACATACTTGGTGCCGTAATAGCACCTAGAACCAAAAGGGGCCCATAGTTTTGAGAACAACCACCCTAACCCCTAAACCCCTAAACCCCCCAACAAAAAAGACTAAACCCTAAACCCCTAAACCCCAAAGACAACCCATAACTCATGTGACGCCTGGCCTATGGACCACCATCAAGTTCAACGCAACAGCTAAGCACTCGGGAGAGGGGTTGGTTATGGGTTTAGGGGGTAAGGGGTTTAGGGTTTAGGGGTTTAGGGTTTAGGGGTTTTCGGGGTAAGGGGTTTGGGGTTTAGGGGTTTAGGGTTTAGGGTTAGGGGTCGGTTATCATGCGGAGGACAGGTGCATGGAACAAGAACCAGCAGCGCTGACTTGTAGCCGGATAGATATAATCCCCCTTAAGTAGATGGAATATGAGATATATGGGGATCTTATTATAATATACCCAAAACCATATTCTATCTACTTAAGGGGGACTATAGGCCCAGAGCGAGGGAGGACAGTAACAGTGAATATAGCAACGATAACCATAAACATCCCCGCAAGAACAGTAATGAACAAGTTACGCGGGGCGTTAAACCACAAGACCCGAATCCTAGACCCAACGGTCTTAGCGTGCAGAAAGATACCTCAAAACCCAAATCCTGAAACCCTATCTGGACCCTGGATGTCCCAACTTCTCTGGGTTTTCTACTCCAGAACCCCCCAGGCAGACTCAGGCAAACCTCACCCCCAAAACATCGGCCAGGGACCAAGAACGTCGATCGGAACTGCAATGGGGCTTCTGCAAGACCGACTAAGCCAAATGCATCCAGGCACGTCGGACATGAATCAAGCGGACATGAGACAAGCCATCTGATGCTGGTTCTGAAGGGGCAGTGGGTAGTTGATCCTTTCAACGATCCCAACAAATCCACGTTATACGCCTACCTTGGTAACTACAGACCCTTAAGCACCCATAAATTCTAGAACCGAAGCTTGCCCAAAGCTTCCCATGTAGTTTCTGTTAAGTGTGCGCTGTTTTCGGCAAATAGGTAATCACAAAATACGAACCCCAACAAAGCATAGGCTTTGCCGTTCAGGTCTGAAAACGCCCAAGCCTCATTACCTACCTACAAACAGACTGCCACCTTAAGCCAACCAGAACAAACGAAGACGCCTTTTACAACGATTACTACTATTTGCTTAAGAACCCCCAAAAAATAAAAATCTTCCTTATTGGGGTAATATAGGGATTATTATTTTCTATTTTTTGGTGGTTCTTAAGCAAACAATAGATTATCTTTTGAGAGCCGTCGTCCCCAACCTGCACCCCCTGGCACACATAAGCTAAAGCTACCCACAAGGTAAGCACTGTCCTGAGAAACCCCCGACAAATTTCTCAGATTGTGCGTTTTCCAGTGTCGCATGCGGATGGCTGGCACATCGTGTGGGGTTTGCGGTGTTAGTGGCTCAGGCTTTAAACATTAGGTTCGGGATGCTGGTGAAAGTAGGACAAACTCAAGGATCCCCGAGATATCCCAGGCGTATCTAGCCCTAAGGGTCCCAGGACCCAAACAACAGGGCTTTAAAGCCCAAATACTAAAAGATTAATGAAACTTGGATCCTAAAACCCTATTATTTGGGTCCTTGAACCCTTAGGGTAGGAAGTCTTAGCTTAGGAGGCTGGTGCCAAGAACCCCCGCGAAGCAACCACACCCGCAGGGTGCAAGGGGCTGATAAGGTCTGTTTAGAGCTCTACAACACTTCATAGGTTGAAGTAAGGGTTGGGTAGTTCAGTACAGGTGGTACGGCTAAGGCTGACTGGTCATCTTATCATCAATTTCCTGGCCCCCCCAGACCCAGAACCCGGAACTGAACTCCAAATGACCCTGTTTGAGAAGTCATGGGCCCAACCTCCCACCAGACACGTTTGGCCAAAGCCCCATCGACAAAACATTGATTGTTACACCTGAATATGGTGCCTTAGGCCTGCAAACCCCCAAATCCTCCAGCCTAAACCTCAAAACCCAAGCGCCCAAAACGCTAAACACTTAAACCCCGAGTCCTGAATCCCCATGCCCTGACCCAAAACCCGCAATCCCTGTTTTTGTTTTACGCTCCCCAAAGAATCCGTATCTTGCCCGAAACCCTAAGACCTAAACCCCGCGCAGAAACCTAAAACTCTGAAATCCAACAGCCGACCTCCAGGCTGAACTTGCCGGCGGCACCCCGCGAACTGAGACAGGTCTTGGACTTAGGGGTTAGGGTTTTTTTTTTTAAGGATTTAGGGTTGGGGCTTGCGTTTTCGTTTAAAGGCTTTAGGGTAATAGTCCCCCTATAACCCCCTGAAGTAAATAGAATATGGGGTATATGATATATGGGGATCTCATTACAACATATCCAAAGCCATATTCCATCTACTTCAGGGGGGCTATGGGCTTAGCCTTTTTTCAGGGATTTAAGGGTTACGGCTCGGGTATAGAGTTTAGGAAAGCTCCAAGTGTCTGAATAATGCCTTCGGCCATTAAGAGCCTTAGCGTTATAGGGCTTAGGGCTTATGGATTTAGGTTTAGGGTTCGGGATGTAGAGCTTTGGGTTTTGGGCTGGGTGTCATCAGTCATAACTACCTCCTCTAGAATTTCTGGCCTACAAACTACCCCAAGCAATGTCCGGCAGAACCGAGGAAGGAAGGATATACCGGGTCCAGGCTTGGGTTTCTATTGTACTATACACTACAATTCTAGAAGGATTTCCCGTGTATAACAGAGGCAGTCATTCAGAGACAGCCCAAAACCCCAAACCTAAGCCCCAGAATACCTGAACCCCCCAAACCTCGAACGCTAAATGGGAGTTTCCCAAGATTATGGGCAAATTTCTTCAGAATGTCAGCCTCTTTCAGAGCTTCCCAGCAGCTTCTGTCAACGGCTATGCACCTTGCACCTTGCCCCATCCTAGGGTTTACCTAGGCCCTGCAATGTACCTGGACCCCTAAAGTATGTAGAATTATAGCCTTTTGGGCTGTTATTAGGGTTTTAGGGCTATTGTTTTACACACTTTTGGGGTTTAGGTAGTTCCTTTTTGGGCTTGGTGTGGTGTTTTGGTTAGCTTAGTGGGATTACCAAAAAGGTATTACATTGGAGGGTCTAGGTAGGGTTTAGGGCTCGCAGCAGCCTTCTTCAGCATAGCACGTGGAACTGCGCTTGTCGACCGCAGGACCCACATTCCCCTAAGGGTCCAAGGACCCAAATAACAGGGTTTTAGGGGCCCAATACCATTAATACTATAGTATTTGGGCCCTAACACCCTATTATTTGGGTCCTTGGACCCTTAGGGATATTTCTTGCACCTGATAGTTTTCTTTCGGAGATGCCTGCGCCAAGGCATGAGGACCCTGCGCATTTAATCTGCGCAGGGTCGAACATGCATAAAGTAAGGGCTAACCTGCCTCTGCTTAGAGGGAATACGGAGGCCTCTGGTGTCTAGGGTGTAGGGATTCATGGATTAAGGGGCTAGAGCTGCGGAAGAAAGACATGGGTTCCGATCAGAAACCCTGGCAAATCTTTGAGGGGTTCACGTCAGAGGTCCTCCACTGGGGGATGTTTTGCAGCACGCTGTATGGATACAAAGTAGGTGCATAAGTCTCACACACCCGCTCATGTGTTCTTTTGATGCAGTCTATAATTCAAAGCCTAAGTGTACTTTGTAGCTAGCACGGCTTTGGGGGCTAGGGAAACCCAAGATGACCCGAAAAGTTCCATGTTAGTTTCCGCAAAAGTCCAAGTCGAAGTCCCCATATAGGAACACCTTTGTGCCCCAAACATTTCATCTATTAAGCCCTAAACCTTGAACCCTATTACATGGATGCACGGTCCCTGTAGGTTCTGTTGGTCCAATGTTGAAGGCACATGGCCAGGAACAGCTTAGGATTTACGGTTCAGGGCTTAAGTACAATGATGTATTCTTCTCAGACAACTTGTTGTTGCAGGGGTTTAGGATTTCTTTCTGGAGTGGAGGAGGGTGCAAAAACTAGTAGTAGCCGCGCTGCCTACGTCGAAAGCATGGAGACTGTGTGCAACGCGGCGAGCCAATCAAAGCCACAAAAGGTAAAACATGGTGCTTCATGAGCAGTGTCTCTTGGCAAAACCACAAGGCTGGAGTCATAGTAATATAGGAGTTTCTCAGAAATTTAACAGCACTCCAGCATAGGCATCTAAAAACATTCAATCTTCCTCCTATGAGCATCCTTGTTAACTCGAATGAAACCTACCAGTACCATTCATCATGTGGAGCAGAGGCTTTAGAGCTTGGCGCTTGCTGTCTGCCTGTGTACTTTTTTCTATCTCTCAAAGTTTCCCTGAGAGTCCAAAGACCCAGATAATAGGGCTTTTAAGGCCCAAATACTATGATATGAATGTATTTGGGCCCTAAAGCCCTGTTGTTTGGGTCCTGGGACCCTTAGGGTTTAGGTCTGTTTGGCGTGCCCCGAAACTCGGCACAGGTTTAGCCCATGGGGAACAGAAAGAGCCAGCAGTCAAGAAACCGTACCCATGACGGAGTGAGCAGCTTCAACAAGATCATCCGGAAGGATCGAACATACAGCATCCCTTTAACCTGGACAGTGAAAGAGTTCAGGGTTTGGGCTTAGGGTTCAGGGTTTGGGTTTAGGGTTTAGGGTGACGACTTAGCATAATACTTAAGCAAGCCCGTAAAGCCCAGCTTCCATGTCCATGTCCATCTGATTTTGCTCAATCCCTAAGCTCTACGTGCGATTTGCCCCTATGGCCCCTTCAAGGAGCCACAAAATGGGTCATTTAACGAAATTAAACGTACCACCAATCTATAAAGCCCTGGAACCTGTCCATACCTGGACCCTGTATGTCCTTCCCTTTTGTGGTAATCATTGAGCCCTGGCCCTAGCCACTTGATCTACAATTTTTGCCGCTACTCCTGCTAAACTTATGTATTTGAAGGGCCCTCAAGGGGCTGAAGGACCTCAACAAAATTGGGTGAACCCTAAACTTTCACCCTAACCCGAACTCCAACTCCAAACCTTAATCCTGACCTTAAACCCTAACCCCAAACAAGCCTAACACTGAGCCTTAACCCCAAACCCGGTCTGACGCCCAGTATCCATTACCCTGGACAAAAGCACCTTCCTAGTTATGGGTTACCCAGCGAAAGTACGGTCAGACGCCAACCCTAAACCCTAACCTGAAACGCTAAACCCTGAAGCCCCTGAATATAACCCCTATAATCACCCCTATAGAACCCCTATTATCCCTGTAGTTTCCATTTTATTTTCCATTATCCCAATGTAGCCCCAATACAACCAGGTCCCTGACCCAATCGCTAGGTTCCCTGCGTCCCGGTCGCACCGGCTTCGGGCTTACCAGTCTCGGTCTTATTCTTCACGCTCGCAGTAACACCTGGGCTTAGGGTTTAGGGTTTAGGGCTTAGGGGTTTAGGGATTAGGGATTAGGGTTTAACGGGTTTAGTGCTCAAGGCACAGTGTGAAAATGAGTCCCACTGGTACCTCTACATGGATACATACTTTCAGCGCTAACCAGTAGTTGCAATTTTACAGGAAGTCGGTATGCTACAGATTGCGAAAGCTGGTAGCCCCTGGGTATGGAGCTTCAGGTACAAGATTCCGGGACAGGAAACACACTTGGACCACCTCTGCAGAATAGAGTGTTGGGTTTTGGGCCGTATTTGACTGAAACTACACATGAATTGTGACCCGAGATAACATTCCCTAAGGGTGGACCCAAATAATAAGGTTTTAAGGCTCAAATACCATGATATGAATGTTATTTGGGCTCCAAAAGCCCTATTATTTGGGTCCTTGGACCCTCAGGTTTAGGGTTTAGGGTAAGGAAACCCCATTGTTTACTAAACATCCAAATTAAGGAATTAAGGAACTTAAATTAACTTACTAAAGTAAGGAAACCTTACTATCCAGATTAAGGAAGCCCCATTGTTTACCAGACATCCATATTATGGTGACTTCATTTAAGTTCCTCAACAGCGACCCAATAATTCAATGTTTGATATCCGGCAGAAAGCCCTGAAGATTTGACTGTGCAGGTCAAAGGGCTGTGAGACCTGGAGCAAAGGTCAGGGATGACATGGGGGAATCCCCCAAATTATGAGTACCATTTTGGGGCTCCCTATAAGAAGGATTATAGTATCTGGGGGTCTATATTAGGGTCCTCCTATTTTGGGCAAACTACCATATAGAGAACCGCAGAAATTCTAGTTGCATCTGCAATCCCCCGGAAAAATCAACCAGTGGCAAGACATGCGCATCCCTCCTCCACATCTCAGATATGGAAAACTATTGTATTACTACAGGGCCCTAAAGAATTACCAACATGATTTAGAGGTCCATTTACTATAATCATACAAGGAATATGGGACCACAATATTGGTAATTACTTCGGCCCCTATACTAGAGGCTTCTAAGGCTTCTACACGAGGTAACAAGACACCTCTGCTATCACCTGTGTATATCCTACAGTCCCACCTGGTACTGTAGCTCATACGAGTGTTCTGCGATGTGGATATGCCGCTCTACATAGAAATTCTCAAACCTACTCAAAACAGTCCATGTAGAGCTCCGGAAGGGGACAGTTATCATGTAGCATGCTCTGCTATTCCACGTTCCGGCTCCTGAGAACAAAAACGGTTTCCAGAAACCCTCACAGTAGCTACAGTCAATACTTCCCAGATAAGTAACGGATATGGGTAAGATATTTTCCAAACCTTGGGTACTGCCCCCCCTCAGTACCAGTTGGATAATAACTATAATATGGTTATATATAGCCCTTAATAGGACCCCGAATATAGACTGTTACTGGGTCAACCAAAACCCTAAACCCGAGACTACCAGAGGGACCCCTACCTCCACCATCAAGGGCCCCTTAGTAAGCCTCATATTGACAAGAGCCCACATGGCTTTGGGCTGTTGGGAGATGCAGCCCAGGCTCAGTCATAGAGTTCCTGCCAGGCGTCTAGGATTTTGGGCTTAGGGCTTTGAATTTAGGGTTTAGGGCGCAGGTCGGACTCGGGATCCGAGGCTAGCTCGTATAACATTCCATCTCAGAATATGGCGTGGGAATTCTCAGGCTGTTTGTTTAGAACGGCGGGTTTCTATCTGCGTCCTCCAAAAACACATATATATATATCTACATATATATATATAGATGTATACTAGGCATCTTGTGAAGACGAGGATTGAGCCATGTATTTGGGCGGGGTTCAAATTGTTTGCCCCTTTTTGGGGCACCCGAAAGATTAGGGGCCATATTGCGCTAGGGACCCAAAAAAAACACAATTTTGACAACCCGACATGTCACATCCACGCGAATTAGTGTTCCAACTGGCTATATGTTCCTGTATCATTCTCGTGCCCAGGTCTTCAGAGCTCACCGCGCGTGAATGTGGCTTCGGCTTCTTTTCCGGAGCACTACATGCGAGTCTGGTACCATGCTCCCAAGAGCACGCCCCTTGCCATCTTACAGCCATCCTCATTCCAATGACAGAACCAGTCCACCAAAGCCCTAAACCCAAACCCTTTCTTTACATCGATGCCTTTGAGCTCGAAACCTTGAGAGCCCCAAACGCTTCACTCTCGACCTTGCATGACCAAGTCTCAACCCAAATAGGGTTTAGGGTTTAGGCACTGGCTCATAGTAGGGAAAGAGGGAATCAGATCCCTGTAAACCCTTTTGCAATATGTGCCAATATTCCCTACTAAGAACCAGCAAGTAATCGCTTGACCCTACACACTGACCCTGGATCCTCATGCTTCCCAATTTTAAGGAATGAACCGCTTTTCACAAGGTCAGCGTGGATCCCTGTCAATGGCACAATAATCCTTGCGGGGGCCTCTGTTTGGACTTCATGGTACCGCCTAAACCGCCAAGCGCTCCACACTAACCTTGCCGCCAAACCCTAAACCCTAAGACCCTTCAAAGCCTAGATCCCGAAACTTTCAGATTCACAAAGCAAAAGCGAAGCCTCGAGGTGGCGAATCTCGCCGGTCAAGGCCTCAGATGCGTTCCCCTTATATTAAATAGGATTTTGGATACAGGGTTTAGGGTTTAGGGTTTAGGGTTTCGGGCTTAGGACTAATCTTGAATGACCACTATAGACTTCAACGCCCACCACTACTATTCCATGTTCCATTCCCATGTTAGCTGCAACTCTGATTGCAGCTCACTAGGTGAGGAAAACCCAAGTCTGACTAGATAGGGAACATCCGAGCTGAAAACAGCTAGTACCTCATAGCCTCTTTTCACTGCCTGCTAAAGATGACATTGGCTTCTAGAAATTTGCTAATTTAGGTCGCCCCTACTGAAGCTTTCGGCATGCTGGTCCGGAGCTTTCAAGGTCGAAGCTATGGACTTAGCGTATGTCAGAATTCACAGGCTGACGTTTTATGCTACCTTACCTCTATCTGCCTAGAACTGTTTATCAGGTAGGGATGCGGTGGGAGTATAGTAAACAACAAGTTGCGGTGTTTCAGGACACCCTGAGATATCTCTCCATCTACAACACAGAGCCCAAACCCTGACTGAAGCCGCAGCTGAAGCTGCTCCCTAAGCCTGCGCCACACACCAGAGCTCTTTGATGTATGGACCTTTTAGCAAAACAGAAACATCCCGAACAATATCCCTAATTGCCAGCTATACTTGTGCCTTTATGAGGCCCCTTGAATGGCGAATCGAGAAAACATCTGTGAACCCTGCAACAAGAGGACGAGAGTCACCCATTTGCGTGCTGATCAGCTTCATGATGTTTGTAAACATCTTGATCTTCTCCAGGAAGTCGCTTGACCTCAAGCTACAGCAGCCAGCAACCCAGCAAAACAGGGCTGTGGCTTTTGGATAGCTCGTATGGGGAACCTACAGTAGACATTGGCGAAAACCCACCTCGATTTCGGGTTCAGTCTGGCAGCTGCAATAACTTGTTGCAAAGGAGGCGGCGGCGGTAGTGGTCGTGGTGGCAGCGACGAGACGACAATCTTTCCAAACTCAATAAACGACCTCAAAACTCACTGTGAAGCTTCGTCCTGGAGGCAAAACACCATTTTAAAGTGCAAAAGCCTAACCTCCCCTTGGCCGCTGGAGACTTGATCTTCTTTAGGCTGCCCTGTGGTGGCAGCAGGCTTTCTGGGACCGAATTGGGCATTACTCAAACCCTCGCATATCCCCCTAATACTACGATAATCGTTACTCTGGGTTTAAATGGAATCCCTCAAATTCTGGAACCCTGAATCTCATAAACTGCCTGCCTGCCCTCTTATAGACAAGTCCAGCCTTTGCCCCTGCTCCACTTCGAGAATAGCTCTCTTCTCGATGCCGACTGCCATGTAGAGGAGCGTGTCTGCTTCCTGCCAGACCATAGAGCAAAAAGGGGGGGGAGAACTCTTTCTAGGCTAGCGCTTGGGGTTTAAGGTTGAGGGCTTACCCAACATGGGAGTTAGTCACGGACCTCTCGAGAACCAGGGGCACGGTCTGAGGTTTCGGAGGTTTCCGGCTGGGGCTCTCGAGAAGATGGCAAGCCTGTCTCCGCGCTACTTGCTGTATGTATCCCTTCCCCCTAAATCATAAAACCCAAGTCAGAGCCACTCAGAACGTCGACTTTTTCTGCGGAAGATCTAATTTGCGAGGTAGTGCCGCCAAGAGGAATTCCATTTGCGCGGGATCAGGAGAAGGTTGACATGTGATTCCCCCTCCCCTAATATTAAACCCCCCCACCCCTCCCCCCCCTAATATTAAATTCTCCCAATATATAGTATAATATACCACGAGGCGGTGTATTTGATAGTAGGGGTGTGGGGGGGTTTTATACCCTAAGCCCTCAGCCTAAATGGGGAGGGGATTATTCCAGGCTCGAGGTCCAAGAAGACTGTAGAATGCTCAGACTGACTCGAAGCTTCAGCTAGAGAATTCTGGGTCTCTGAGGTTACGTACAATGCGGCTTATGATTGAGGGTTTAATTGCTTTAGGGTTTAGGCAGCCAAAAAGACTTCCAAGTTATCAAGCGGTTTGGCCCTCCTAGACCCCAACTTCCTCCATGAGCCAATGTGAAAGTTCTCCGAGTGGGCATGAGAAGCTTGAACCATGAGGGTTTCGGATTCATAGGGTGTAAGGGTTACAGCGTCCCTACACCCTACACCCTACGTGGATCTGGGGTTTAGGGTCTCGGGTAAGTGCTAAACTCTAAGTTCCGTGAACCAGGGGTAGAAATCATAATTTCTGGTGGTTGTTGGGAGTATTGATAACAAAAACTGAAAATGATTTTCAGGGAACTTCCAGCAAACCCTACGAGCTTCGTCGTTTCGTATCCCAAGAAGCATTTCGTACAGCAACCGCAAGGAACAGCGGCTTACCCCATAGCGAAATTTCGTGTGCCAAAACAGAATCCCAATGGAACAGTGGACACACATGTGTCGGAAAGTGAAGCCAAAACCATGCTGCCTTGCCTTTCATGCCATTCAGCACACACAAAATGCGCAGACTCACATCTCCGAGGTCCAGCTCCGCACGGCACAGTGCATTTTAGTTAGTCGACCGGCACATGCAGGAAAACATCGTCGCTGCCCAACAGAGACCCCAAAATCCATAACAATGTGTGGGACCTCTACCCGTTTCTGCTTTATTGGTCCGTAATACCATGGGACGTAAATCCATAACCATCGCTAGCATTTCCAACCATTTCCGCATTATGGGGCCCAAGTAGTAGGTGAGATTTTTGGCGCCAGCAGCCTTAAATCCATAACCGTAGTTCAGATGTTTTAAGCCATGGCTGCGTTATGGGGCCATAATACCATAGTTTGAGAAGAAGAGAAAATCCGGGGAAGCGTGGAGCTCTGCGATACCCCTTATCAATACCCCAAACCCCCAACATAAGCCCATGTGGA
>CAJNIZ010044668.1:0-14079 GCA_905231905.1 Symbiodinium pilosum | reverse complement strand
TCAAGCTCCAGTTGATTCTATTGAGTTTCCTATGGGATCAAAAGAAACACTTGCAAGGAACTGGAGCTTCCATTTTTCTCAAGTCAATTATATTTCTCTTTTTATCTTCGTTGTGGACAAAGATCTCTCTAAAAATAGCTGTCTTACACACGCCACAACAGTCCTTTCTGAAAAGTTTAGCTTAAGTGGACCCCCCCACCATGTAATAATAGAACTAAAAGTCACGCTAATATAATGGTTTATAGGAGCGGCTGTATAGGGTTATATAGGGGTTTAGGGTTTCCCCAGATTAGGGGTACCATTAAAAGGGATTATAGGGGTATATGACAGAGGTATATAGGGTTTACGGTTTCCACAACATCTTGGCACCTTTTTGGGGGTGCCAAGAATAATGACTATAAATTAGGGGGTACCATTAAAGACGATCATAGGGGTTATATAGGATTCTATAGAGGCACATAGGGTTTAGGGTTTCCCCAAAATCTTAGTACCATTTTGGGGGTGCCGAATATGAGGACAGTATTTGGGGGTTTGTATTATGGTCCCCGTATTTTCGGAAACTACCATCTATACATGTGTTGCCGAGACTCACGCACAAGTACGGAGCAGGAGGGAAGAACCCTGGACGTCCGAAATTCTTAGAAACATTGAAACCCTGAACCCGGGAACCCTAAATGTCAACAATGAATCAGGAATCGGTAGTTAGTTGTTCCCTATATAGCCGACTATGCCCTTCTTTTATAAATTAAGACGGACCCCCCAATATCCAAGTTCAAAAATGGAAGCCCCAGCCCCAAGCATCCAAACATTTCATCACCCTATACTATGCTTACCCAGAACCTGTACAATAACAACCGATACCCAAATACCTGATGATTCATCCAATCCTAAACCCTCATCCCTAAACCCTTCACAGACCCCGTAAACCCACTCTACCGGGATCACTATAAGGAACCCGCTGGCTCCGGGAACTCTCATGCATTTTCGGGTTTGGCGTCCCCCCCCGCCAGTAACAGCCTAGGTCATTGTCCTCCCAGCAACAGTCTAGAACAAAGGCATTCTCGGAGGCCTTTTAGAATTAGACTTTTTGCCCAGCCAGTATCCAGTATGAGTGCCTTGCAGACTGGGAGTTTATTAAACTTTCTAATCTACCTTCGTGAACACTTTTAGTGCAACTCAACCATTAATAAAAACCTGACCAACAACAGCGCAGATGACGCGTTTCTCAAGGGTTTCTGAAACCTAAAACACCGCCCGCGGCCTGTTGCCGCGTAAACCCTCTTCGCGAGCAGGTGTCCACCCAGCCTGCTGCTTAGGGTTTAGGGTTTAGGGTTCAAGGTTTATAGGGTGTAGGGTTTAGGGTTCAGGGTCTAGGGTTCAGGGTTTAGGGTTCAGGGCTTAGGGATCTGCAGCTTCGGGTTTACGGCGGCTCATTGTTGAAGGTGCAGGATTTAAGGTTTAGGGCTAAAGTTCCTGCATGCGAGGGCTGGAACGGGAAAATTGAACACTTTGCTTGGCACCAATAGTTTCAAAAGTATATCAATAATGGATAACGGCTCCTTGGAGAAAGTAGTTCCGGTGCCATGTGCTGTGAAACTCTTCCCCACAGTTCACGCGGTCTCTGGAATCAGATGTTGGGGTTGTGCAGGGCTTATCCGGAGTACTGGAAAACAAAATGGAACATACTATATAATACCCTTAGCCCTAAACCCCTAAACCCTAAACCCAGGGTGTGTATACATTATCTGTATATATATATATATATACACATATGTACATATATATATATATATACATATATATATATATACATGTCTATATATATATATATACACGGAGAAGATTCCGCCCTCCTCAGTGCTCTGCATCCTGTCCCTAGCACCATGAAGTATGCTTACTCGGGCTTAGTAGGGAATGTGGGAATATATTTGCCCAGGGATCATAGGGATAATGGAAAAAGCTACTTTAGTCTATTAAGGTAAATGTTGGGGTTAAACTTTAACCGTAAAAGTAGCGAACGTGGGAATGTACTATCTAGGGCTTCTACAGGGATTATATTCCACTTTTCCCTGCTAAGAGCCAGTAAGTGCAACGTAAAGTCCAGAGCCAGGGCGCAGTGGTGATGTTTTCTATTTGAAGTAAGCACTGTGCCTACCCTGGGAAACAAAGATGACTTTTCCCCACAGCCTAAAAATCCAAGAGCCCGATCATCAAGTGTTTGGGATTCATGTCGGTACTTGTCAATGTAGGTACATGGCGGTTCCGAGGAGCATCTGATGCCGTTTTCGGCGAATGTCTGCTTGGGGCCTAAACGTACCAGAAACAAGACGTCTTCCTGTACATTGTAAGCGTGCAATGAAACTTTCTTAATCAAAACGATCATTCTGTTACTCAAGCCTTACATTACATGTTACCTTGAGAAATGGCTTCCACCGTGGAGGAGGAGGACAGTAGCGACTATATGAATCCCCATCATCTTTTCTTGAATTCCTTCCCGCAATCCTTACTAAGCAGCATCCAGTAAAACCCAATGACCCTGATCCCTGAACCCAATGTGAACTTGGCGCCTTGGACTTTGCCGGGTATTCCATCCGGCCATGTGATTGCAGCAAACATCCAGCCAAGATGTCCCTTCGACAAGTCTAAAGGCTGTAGATACCACGTGGCCCTGAAAATGTGGAACGGGCTGTCGGTTTCTGTGGGTTGCCATGCGTTGGCATGGTAAGAAGACACTCAATTTGTGAAAACCCTCTTGAGGCTCGGTGTAACCACTTGAAGGTTCAGGGTAACCATAGCCCAACTTTAACTGTGCTTCAAGCCCAAACACAACCATATTCAGGGACTTGTGGGGATTGTATCTGGGTTGTAAGCACAATCATAAATGGACCCTGAACCCCAAACCCCTAAACCCTAAACCCCGGGATTAGGGGTTTAGGGTTTGGGGTGAAGGGTTTAGGGTTTAGGGTTTGGGCTGTAGTGTTTTAGGGTCAGTTACCGCCGTCCAAGCCATGGCCTCAAGATCCAAGAATACTTGTATTGGGATAATGGAAAAGAAAATGGAAGCTACTATAATGGGTTATATAGGGGTTATATAGGGACAATGGAAAAGAAAATGGAAACTACTGTTTAGGGTTTAGGGCCAAGGTTGAGAGTTCCCTTGGGAGTTTTCGAAATTCGGCCCCAACTATGTACCTGACACCCCAGGATAATATTCAGGTTCCTCAAGTATGGATCCTGGAGGGGGGGTCCTCGAATTTTGGGAACTTCCATGTGGTGGCCCTATCTCGAGCTACAGCCAATGTTTGAGCCGGCGATTCAACCAAGCTGTAGAATGTACAAATGAAGAGCCCCAGCCCTAGGTAAACGTTAAACCCCAAACCGTGGAGGAAAAACACACTACTTAACATATACTCAAGGTTTATAATCCCCATTATGTAGATAGAGTATGGCTTTGGGTATATAAAAAATCCCCATATATCGCATATTCTATCTACTTAAGAGGGACTATAGGGTTTCGGGGGGGTATGTCATCAGAAACCATGGCCTTGGGTGACCAGGGGATTATGCGGCTCCTGCTTCAGCGTTCTATCGGCTTGTTTGAGTTAGGGTTTAGGGTTTAAGGTTTAGGGTTTAGGGTCTAGGGTTCAGGGAACCCTGAACATGCTAAACCCTTTACCCAAAAAGATTTAGGGTGCTGGGTTCAGGGTTTTGAGCACGAAGCTACCAATACTCATACTGGCAAATCCCAAAGGGGCCAAGTTCAAGTGAGACAATGACAACCTTTCAACAGAAGAGTGGATATTACAGCTCTTGAGCAGTTGAAATACAATGCCGAAGCTAGGAATGAACCTAGGGTTTAAGGGTCCAGCTTAATAGGGTTATATGGGGTTATATAGGGGCTATATGGGGATTATATAGGGTTTTATATAGGGATACTGGAAGAGAAAATGGAAGCTACTATTTAGGATTTAGGGTTTAGGGTCCAGCTGCTACTCTCGGAATCCTCGCACAAAAAAAAAAAGAGCAGCATCCTGTGGTACTCCGGAGATCTGATGCCACAAGGGTTTAGGGTTTAGGGCTTTAGGGTTTAGGGTTTAGGGGTTTAGGGTTTTAGGGTTTAGGAGTTTAGGAGTTTAGGGTTTATGGGTTTAGGGTTTAGGGTTGACAAACCCGAGTATTCAAACGCTAGGTACTCTGCAACACCGAATTCTCATGTACCCGCCTCAAGTCTTGAATTACATTTGATAGCACAGCAAAAAAGGGACTCTAAGCTGAAAATTCTAAAGCACCGTTCATTGTTTGCCGATATATAGTCCCCCTTAAGTAGATATAATATGGGTTCGACCATAACCATAATACGATCCCCATATATCCCATATTCTATCTACTTAAGGGGGACTGTAATCCCTGTACAATGCCCTGGGAATCTAAGGGCTGCAGGTATATTCTCTTGAAACTCTGAGCATGCCACCAGTGCTGAGCACATTCGCCTGGACACACGCAAGCGAGAGAAGCTAGGGCCTAGGGCTTAGGTTTAGGGTTTAGGGGTCTATAGGGTTTAGGATGGTTTAGGGTTTAGGGATATTACCCCCAATAATGGAGAATCATATGGAAGCTGAAATGGGATTACATGGCGGTTTAACGGTATTAGGGTTTCCCACAATCCCGGTCCGTTTCTGGTGGTCCCTAACAGGAGTATGGTATTTGCGGGCACCCATTTCACGAAACCGCCATGTAGAGTAGGCAGCACAACCGGGAAATTGGTTTAATGGGTTAGGGTATTTCTGTAAGTACTAAACCCTAAACCCTAGACCAAGCAAGTACAGGGTAGCGCGAGGGCACCAACCCAGAAGGGTCCAAGTGCCAAATCACAAGGTACCGGTTCTTGGGTGAGGTGTGGGAAAGCAACTGGTTCAGGGTTTAGCGTTTAGAGCTTAAGGCCTTAAGGAGTATACTTGCCAGGGCGTAGTAAGGAAGAAGAGAATCCACTATGTGGGAATTATGTAGGGATCATATTCCCTGATTCCCTAATAAGAACCAGTGAGTATATGGGAACAATAAATTTCAACCTTCATGTTGTAAGGCGGAGAGTCAGCAGTCATCCTTATTGTTGGGACCCCCCATAATGGCGCCCCTAATTTAGGGAAACCCTAAACCCTATTTGCCCCTACATATCCCTTTTTAACCCTATATATCTTTGTGACACCCTAAACCCTAAATCCCACGCGGACCCTGAACCCTAAAAACCCTACACTGCGTAATCGTAGGTACCCCTTATTTGGAGAAATCCTACATACCTCTATATATTATCCTCTGATTTAACCCTAAACCCTATTTTAACCCCTTGAAACTCCTAGAAACCCCCTCTAAACCCTAAACCCTTTAAAGGTACCCCTGATTTTCAGAAATCCCCGATCACTCCATGGCCGGCCTCAGCCAAGCACCCCGGGAGCTGTGCCTGCACAAGGTTTTGAGGCTCGGGCCTAGGGTTGTGTTAAATCATTAATATGAAAACCTTTAGGGTTTAGGGCTCAGGGTTTAGGGCTTCGGGGTTTAGGGTTTTCGGGGTTTCAGGGTTTGAGGTTCAAGGGTTTAAGGGTTAAGGGTGTAGGGTTTAAGGTTTTAGGGTGTAGGGTTGTAGGATTTAGGGTTTAAGGTGTAGGATTGTAGGGCTTTGGGGTTGAGGGTTTCAGGGTTGAGGGTTTTGGGTTGTAGGGTTCTGGGGATGAGGCTGTTAGGGTTCGGGGTTTTAGGGTCTTGGGTTTTTAGGGTTTAGGGATTAGGTTTAGGGTTTTACGGTTTTGCTTTAGGGTTTTAAGGTTTAGGGACCCGCCCATTGGGTTCTAAACCATTAAGAAAGTATATGTACTCCAAAATATTTCAACGAACCCTAAGCAGCAAACCCTAAACATCGAAGCCCCAAACATTCCAGTTGATCCGTGAAAAGGGTAAAGGCGAAATAGTCCACGCACAAAAGCGGGGAATTTCAAGGGTAAGCCTGGAATAGTCTAACCGCAACAGCGGATAATGCCTGGGGTAAAGGCGAAACAGTCTAACCGCAAAGCGGAGATTGTGAAGGGTAAGGGCCAAATAGTCTAAGCGCAAAAGCATTGGCTTTCTAAAGAAAGGCTTATGGAACCCCAGTGATCAGGAAAGGACAGTAGAGCGTCATATGATAAGCTAAGGGTCCTAATTCCATTCTGTTGGAGTAACCGAGTAACCCACGTCCTCTCGTTGAGGGTTGTGGAAGATATTATGCAAGACCTATTTTGGTACAGTATACTAAAATGATGATTGGTACAGTAGCTATTCAGGCTTCTATTACTCCAATACCCAACCGATAGCAAGTGAGCAGGCGTGGCTCGTTCGATCCGTCTCTCCTGATCAAAAAACTGAAGGTCGGGCACATAAATGGGACCCCACATGGAGACTAACGTATAAATCTATAGATAACCTTATGTAGGTACCATAATCCTTGCAAAGCTGTTCTAAACCCCGAGGGCCCAACCCACACTACACCCGTGGACCTGACCTCACTGCACCCATGTATGCATGTAATATACTTGTTAGTACTAGATACATGTGCTGTTAAAGATGCAAAAGTATGTCACTAAACTTATGTTTTTTTGTATAGCCCAAGTCTTCTCTACGTCGCTGCATGCCTGGTTCCCGTGGTTCATGGCACCCCAATCCTGAAGCCACGACCCTAAAGCCAAAACCGTGAACACTGAACCCAAGACTCTATGCGCCGGGCATGTCTACGTAACTTGGATGTCACTGTTGATTTCGCTGGGCCCGGTTTACTTCTGAAATGGGATACATCGGGTTATACAAAGATATCATGGTGTTTATATTCGGGGAAACTACTAATTAGGGTTCAATGACGAGAGCCTCCTCAACGCTGAGCGCCTCCACTTTGCAGTAGGGGTTGAGCCTGGCATCAGGAAAAACCCTGGTGCTCTAAGCTTACAAATCGTGCCTACTCCAGGTATAGGTATACCGAACACCAGCTAGGGCCTCCAGGGGAATGAAACTGGAATGGAACGTCGTCACGGTTGTCAGGCATCGAGCTAGTTAGCTCATGCTGGGTTGCTCCTGCCCCGCCGCCTTGTTTTTGCAGAACGCAGAGCTTAGGAAGTGAGCTTAAAGGTCCTTAAGATCAAGATCACATGGGAGCTGGAAAGAAATTTCTGCAGGATGCTAGAGCAGTGCTCTGATATTTTCCTGTGAGACATGACTACATGGTCCTGTGCAAGGAGGCCGTACTCGCCGCAGCGATCCCCAAATCTATACACGAGCGATTTGAACGCCTGGACTGCCCAAAACAGACGCGGCGCATGGACTTCCAAATCTTCTCCTTTTAGTATTCTCAACCTGTACGTCTTCCACAGCAGGTGCTGTGGGAAGCATCTGCAAAATCAGGCTGTCTAAGCATGCGGTGAAAGTAGGCAACGCGGAGTAAGCCGCAACCTGAGGACAAATCTGCTAAGGTCACACCCCAAGCATTGAACCTTGGATTAGCGCCCTCTCAACTCCAACACGATTCTAGCCGCAGGAACCTTTCGGCCACACCTTCGTAAGCCAAGAGGGGTCCGTCCCTCACCTCATGCTATTGCCTCCCCACACCCTACACTGAGGTCAGAACTTAATAGAACTGACTAGAAAATTAAACTCACAAAGGACTCTTGCTGCATGAAGGGAGCTCCTTCTTAGACGATTTCGTGTGGCTCCTCGTTCCATTTACTCTGTGATTCGCAACTGATGTGATTGCTCTTCTGGAACGAGATCCCTGGACATAAAGCGGCCGTCATTTGAGGGGTCATGCCCAGCCCATGCGAGTTGAATTGCAAGGGGAGGGAGGGTTACCTACTTCAGGGTCTAGGGTTTTGAGGTTTAAGGCTGTCTTCTTTTTAGGGGCAACCATGCATGGTTCCAAACATGTTACGCACGACAAGCTGCCTTGAACACAAATTCCGATGCCCAATGCACGACCCAGCCGAAGAAGCCCCTGAAGCACGGCTGCCTAGGCTATAGTTGGGCTACAGCCCCGGACCCACTCAACCGACCTACTCAGCATTACCCCCAGAATCAACTAAAAATCAAAAACTTCTATGCCTAAAGTTACCCTAAAGCCTACACCCAGCTTTGAAGGCAAAATAATCCTGATGGTGCACCCTACACCTATACCTTTGACAGCAGTAACATGCCCAAATCCCACAAGATACACCCTAAACCCCAAACCCGAACCCTTGACCACCCAGCTCTGAAGGCAAGACTACACATAACTTAGCCCGAAGGACGACTTGAGCTGCGCCAGGCATTCGGCTGCACGTGGCTTGCCTCATCAGCAATATAGAATTTGGGGGTTTAAGGTTCAGGGATTTAGGGGATCCCTAAGCCCGAAACCGGTCTTAGGTTCTTAGCGTTTCAGGGTTCCGTCGCAGGTTCGGCCATCCCCCAAATTATTTGGGTTAAGGGTTTAGGGATTTAGGGTCTTGACGGATTTAGGGTTGCTGATTCACAAGTTCTCCTCCCCCCCTTTAGTAGCAAGAGTCTCAATGAGAGACAAATAATAACAAAAAGAATAACTGTACTAGCTACCCAGAAATATCAATTGGTACAAGGACTCATCCCAGCAACATGGAACCTGGCAAAGCTGGAAAGAGAGACTTGACTGGATTCAGTGAGTTGGATCCACCCTTTCGTGATTCGGAGAAAATGCCCTAAGGGTCCATGTACCCAGTAATCATATACTTAGTCAAAATCTGCCCTATACTGGCATCATGAAAATAAATCTAGCCTAAACCCTAAACCCAAGAACCATAACATGGGCCACTATGTTCGCCAATATGTCAGGTGTTGTAGGCCTGCGCTGGTCTCTGTCAAGTAGAAATTCGCCCCTCGATCCTGCCACAGGCTTGAAACGGCATGAAATCCTGAGGAAGGGGTTTATATGTAGGGTGTACATAGGTTTAGAAAGCCTTATATAGGTTTATATAGGACCATATGGGCTTCTGTAGGTTTATATGGGATTCATAGTGCCTGTTATCTCCTGAAACCGGTAACTCTTTAATCCGTGTTGTTGCTATCAGCGCCCAGCTCTGGGAAAAGCACCGGTACTGTTGATGGATGAAATCTTGCACCACCTAGGGCGCCTAAAGTACTGAGGTCCTAGCACTTTAGGACTTTAGGTGATGCAAGATTTCCTCCATCAACTGTATGAAGTAGGTGGACCCCCCACCCGGTATTAGAAACTATAAGGGATAACAAGGACTATATTAGGGTCCTACTATATTCCTATTATACCACTGTTACAGGGTGGGGGGTCCTCTCAATCTATGAAACAGGTCA
Source organism: Symbiodinium pilosum (assembly GCA_905231905.1). Taxonomy (NCBI): domain Eukaryota; class Dinophyceae; order Suessiales; family Symbiodiniaceae; genus Symbiodinium; species Symbiodinium pilosum. The sequence continues at coordinate 4,728 of CAJNIZ010044668.1, read as the reverse complement.
TCGCCAACATGGCAATCATGAGTCCTCTTCCGTCGCCGGGGCAGGGTCCCACACTGTGACGCTACCCACCTGCGATCCATAAGGAGAAACCCTAAACCTTGGGTCATTCCCAGGGGCTATTATAATTCCTATGACCCCTTGTGGTAACAGTTACCGTAAGGGGGAATGACCCAACCTAAACCCCTAAACCCCTAAACCCCTAAACCCCTAATCCCCTATTCCCGAAACGCAGCTGAGGTCCTTGGGGCTTAGCCCCCAAAGGGCTTCTTCCTAGACAGTACTGAGGAATCCCAGAAATACGTCCTGAACACAAAACATGTGCAAAATGATTGCCTTTATTTCTGATACTTGAAGTTTAGGGATATTATCTTACAAACTTTTGGGGTTTAGGTAGGCATGCGGGGCAGATTTGAAGGGTTTCACGGCCTGACGACCGAAGTCATGAGATTTAATGGGCAGGTCTCTCTTGAGGTGGTTCACTGAACCTGTTTAGGGTTTAGGGTTTAGGGAATTAGGGTACGCGGCTTAATTCAAGCTCTGTACCCTAAAGCCTACGCAAACCATTTTGCATTCTGCCTCGAATTTCTGGATCCAATGCTATGGACCCTTCAGGGCCCTCCGTCATGAACCGTTTACCACTGGGGACTGACCTAAACTTGGCCCACATTACCCTGGGAAGAAAAAAAGGATCTTTGTCTATAAGTATCAGGGAATCCCATACACCCCCAAAAATGAATAAAGGACCCCTAAACCCTATATTTCCCGATAGTATCCCTATAATACACCTATAATATACCTATAATATCCCTAGGATCTCCCTATATAACCCCAGTATCCCCCTTTACGGGATCCCTAACATTGATCCAGTAGACTGTTGTGCAGGAGGCGTGTCAACATGGCGAAAGGTCACATCACGACCATTTCATGAGGCGCACCATCCAACCCTAGAAACTTAGGGTTTAGGGTTTAACCTGAACAACCTAAACCTCCCAAAGCTATAAGGGTAGCTCCCACAATTAGGGGTTATATAGGGGTGATAGAAGGATAATGGAAAACAATAGGGAAACCACTATTTAGGGTTTAGGGGTGGTTCCCAGAATTAGGGTTTCATTTTGGTACTCCTAAATAACCAAAAAGGGTCCATAATTTTGAGGACAACCCATTTGGAGATGTTAAGTGGCAAGTGGGTTCTGTGCCGGATAACTATAATAAGAACTTGAAGTATATAGAAACCCTACCTGTAACCACCCGTGAATCTCCAACAAGTACTCCCTAAAGCCTAAACCCTAAATTCACTCTGAAGCCCTAATGTGCCCAACTCACGGGCAACCTGCGTTGGCCTGGAAGCAATGTAAATCCAGGATAAGGTTCGAGATTCACGTCCCTGGAAGCCCAAAAAAAACCGCGTTTAGCGTTGTTGAGGCTGCTTCTGTGCAGGAAATTGTAAAAGAGGACTTCTAACCTGTGTAGACCTTTGCCTTTGCCAAGGATCTACAGTGCAAAGACCAGTCATGCCAGGTAGGGCACGAGATAGCCCATGGGCATCCAGCACATGTTTTTGAATTGTTGGGTCTTGCCTACTGCCCTGGCGTGACAATGAGAATTCTGCACAGCCCCACAAGTATGTTTAGTAACCGGTTCTCTCATCCTAGGAGGCCACTCTCTCCAAAGCACCGCTCGACCTAAAACTCAAAACGGAACGCAACACACCCCACACACTGTGCAACACCACGAGCGCAAGCCCCCAAGGGGCGCACGTTGCTCAGGATAAGGTTCTTGGCAGTCTCCACCTCAACACGTGCAAGTAACATGTGTTGACGTTGGAGAAGGGGCTTCAGGCTCAGCATCCCATGAGTTCACCCCGAGGCCCTGACGCGCTTTTCGTAGGATAGAATATGAGTGTCCTCCAAAAAAGCATTATAAGACTAGAAAGGACCGACATCGGGACCACAATGAGTCAGGGTCGCGAAATTTCGGATACCTCTGTCAAAAGCCTCGCCATGTCATCCACAAATGCACCGAGAAGTTATAGTATATGGGGTGCTTCCACTTTCTTTTTCGTTATGCCTATATTACCCTACAGTATCCCAATATTTTCCCAATATACTATAGTATACTGAAGCTTTATTCAGACCTTTATTGCTGTGGGCCATATTTTGGGTAAGATCAGATTAGTAGGCTACCATCCCGCTCTGGGGTCCAAGTTCTGAACTTAACTACGGTTCAAAAATGGCAGCTGACTTTGAGACAGTCTCTGCTTCACGCACATCTGTTCAACCGCGAACCTTGCATGCGCAGGCAATGAAACCACAGACTTCGACACGGCCAACAGAGTATGGGAGTCTCATCGCATGCCGAGCAAACCTCCGCTGACAGCTATCAGGCGACCAGACACTGGAATGTAGCCCCAATAATGATAATTACACTATTCTGGAGATCCTTACCCAAAGGGTCCAAGTACCCAATAATCATATACTGACCCCAAACCTGTACGTTAATCACTATTACCAGAATCCCAAGCACCCAATGATTGGGTACATGGCCCCTAGGGTAGTTAGCGCAAGATTTCCTGCATCCACCGTATGGAGGACAGAGAAGTCCACATAGCCTACACGGCCTATGTTGTTCGCTCTGATCAAATGTCCACCGGGGGTTGTATAAAAAAAACGTATTGAATCGTAACCTTCAACCTTATCCCTTTTTTGTTACATCCTTATCGTTTTACTGTGTTTGGGGCTTCCTTGCTTTTGGAAGTATTTAAACTGCGAGTTATTAGCTGTCAACAGAAACAACAATCAGTCAGGTAGTTCTGACTGTCGAAAGAGTAGGAGATGGAGTGAGAATTCATGGGCTCTCTCTTTCAATATGGCAAATAGTGCAAGTAGTGCTAGCGCTTACGGGTGNNNNCCCTCGTGTTCCCATGATCTGGGGCCATGCTCAAGAAATCTATTACACTGGTACTGGTCAAGTGCTGACGGGCCATCATAAAATAATGAGGGCACATCAGAATACTACCTTATATGTATATATACATTCTTCTTTTATCGGCCACTACAAGACTAAACCTTATCATCTTTTTCTACTCCTCATTGTTTTACAGGTCAAACGCTATCTCAAGACACTCCTTACATAACGTAGACAAGCGGGGTTATTATACAACCCCTATCTACTGCCAGTGCAGGTCTTGAATATAAGGGATGCCCTAAGGCCCAAGACAGACTGAAATTGGACATCCCTTCTCTCTCAGTGAATGCGCATTCTGCGATGCTTCCCAGGATGCCGACTTTCACAAATTAAAACCCCTCAAGATGCACCAATGGTAGTTGCAGAATGGAGAGCAATAAGCACCCCACAGGTACTGCTCCAGCGTACAAAACCCTGCAGAAAGGGCCCAGCCACTTTGCGGACATCTTCCAATAAGTACAAGGTGGCTTGCCGGTAAGAAAGAATGGTCCTCAAACATGCTCCCACCTTTTGAAATGTACGCAAACCCGAGAATGAACCACTATCTGGGTGCCCGACTCCTACACCCCGGCAGCCAAGGATGAGAACGTTGATGTCCTGGCATTGCTACCAGAATTAGGGTTTTGGAGTTGAGGGTTTAGGGTGTCTACTTCGAGGTTCAAGGGTAGTTGGGTGAGGATATGTCTACTTAGAGTATAATCCCACTTCTAACTACCCATGCACCTTCAAGACGGCTTCGGGGCTCAGATTTTAGGTGCCCAAATTGGACACCAAACATGTGGACTCATCAGTATTCAATATTCCCATGATTCCTAAGGAGACCTACAAACACGCGCTGAAAACCTGCAAAAACATCCAACCTTGCATAGGGCTTAGGGTGGGTTTTGATTTTTGAGGCTCAGGCGGGTGGTCTCTTGATCTCTTCCCCAGGTGGGGGCTTCTTGAAGTTGAGCTCGCATGCGCATGGGAAGCATACGGCAATTGCACGCAGCTCTCACTCCTGGGGATGAGATAGGGAGGGATCGTTCTGAATAAGGTCCCTGCATACCATGACCTAACCCCTAACCCCTAAACCCTAAACCGGCGGTTTGACCCTTTGCTTCGTGGGAAGACTCAGGCCCAGACCCAGGGGCGCAGCAGTGAAAGGGCTCAAATGGGGGTTATTGAGGGTTTAGGGGGGTTTAGGGTTTAGGGATCTATATTGCTAGGCTTTGCGCTCTACTCCCCGGCTCCTTGGCAATTCTTTTGTGGTGGTATACTGCAACCTCGGACCCCAAAGACCACAGCAAACTCCTAAAAGGAAAACATGGGAGCCTTTGGGTAAGAGACCCAATTCCAAAAAACTCTGCGCAATGCCAATTTCAATTTCATGTGCCACTTGATTGTCATTGTCCCGAAACCCTTAACCCACAGCTCAAAACGGTGCAGCTGTTTAGTTCTCATCTGATTTGCATTTTTTTCCGCAAGATTCTCATGATACAGTAGGTTAAAGCTTGGGTGCCAGGGTCATGCCTATCTCTACTAACAGAAAGCTCCGAAGGCCTGAAGTGTAAGTGGTCTAGAGAGGAGTCCCCGCACGAAGGCTCTTAGGGTTTAGGATTTCGGCTTCCAGGGTCCCCGCATACATCTGACAAGAAGGATCCTTTCTAACGGTCCAACGGGTCGAAAACGCGCGCCGGGAAGCACGGGAGGCATGCAGCAATGTCAAAATCACTGGCAGGCGTGGCATATTCTGCAGTGCGCGCAGTCCAGGAGGTCGGGCAG
>CAJNIZ010044667.1:21946-42698 GCA_905231905.1 Symbiodinium pilosum | reverse complement strand
CCTTTTCGCCTCCGCCGTTTGTCAGAATTTAGGGTGCAGGTTGATTCAGGTTTAGGTTTGCGGGTTTAGGGATATCACCGTCCAATAATGGTGCAATAATGGAGAATCAAATGGAAAAGAACATGGAACATGCAATGGAAACTGGGGTCTTATGGAGGCTTTGTAGAGATAAGTACCTATGGTACCTCAAAAGGCCTTTACCTGATCTTGGCAGCTGTTTAACCCTAAGCCCTAAGCCCTAAGGCCGCGACATTACTCTTTTACGTTGAGAGCCTCAGGGTTTCGAGGCATGGGGGCATTCATGAGGTTTGGGATCTCAGGTGGGGATTCTTAGGGTTTGTTTCGGGTTTTCCACACAAGCCCCTTATACTATTCATCTTTGGCTCCCTCCGCCCCTCTAATGCATACGCTCCGAACCGTATTTAGTATTAGGGAGGGGTAAACGAGAACAGGATCCTATTGAAACCTACTTTAGAATCGAGGATAAAAGTCGGTTAGATCCAACAAGAAGCCGACTCAACTTAGTTAGAATCGTCATAGAATCGTAATGAAACCAATCAAATCAAGTAAGCGCCATGGAACTCTAATTAAAAGTTAAACAGAACCTATTGAACATCAAATTCAAACTGATTTAGAACAGTAATCCGAGATCGAATTAAATCTATTTAGAACCTGATTAGAACCTGACAAATCAATTGAAATCTAAGTAAAATCACATTAGAATCTCATTAAAAACGACTGAAATCGCAATAAGCCCCATAAAAAATGCATTCAGCTTCATGTACATTCTCGGAGAGCAATAAGATCCGGGACCCCCCGCCCTAACTATTTCAGAGGATGTGAGCCATAGTTGTTGTTTAGTCTTGGCCCTTTCAAAAAAAAGAGTCTGGGGGCAGATTTCGCAATTTGGAATTCTGCGGAACTTGCATTTTTTAAGGGGTGGTTTTACTATCAGGGGGAGGTGATTACTAGCTTCCCCCCTGATTCCCTGAGTATCCTTGAGCAAGTTTATTTCAGGGGATTCTGGAGGGGGTAGGAGGGAGAAGTATAGAATACATAAGATCGGGGTGTAGGAGTTAACGCCTGATCTTACCCTGCACCCTAAACGATTGAGTCTTAGGGGTCAGAAGTATACCCCAAGTACCGCCGGGACCTGTAGCTGTTAGGGCTCAGGGTTTGGGATTTGAGGGTTAGCTTCAATGATACCCACAGGAACGGCCTTAAGCTCATAATGATCCTGGATTGGCTACTGTTATGGGTACTTTGGAAGGGCCAAAATTGTTTAAGCTTTGAACCCGGAGCGATAACTCGGATACCTAAACCTTACATCCTATAACCCCGAAGCCTCTATTCCTGTTAAAGCCGTACTAAGCTCTAAACCTTTCCGAATCCCTTAATCAGGTGGACCGCAATATAGACCCCAAAATATTATTGGCTTTCGTTATCGGGACCCCAAAAGAGCACCCCTTCCTAAATCCGTAGCAACTTGGATTAACCCCAATCTAATTCATCCAAGTTTTCATTCTCTTTTCCATTGAATTCTCCATGATTGGGGATTGTACCCCAACAATCCTACATCCTCAACCCTGGTACTCCCAATTTTGGGAAATCCCAAATCCCCCCCTCCAAGGCTCGGAAAGCTGCAGCTGGGGGCTTTTGTCTCTGGTCTTCGGCGGGAGCCACAGCAGTTCTCTTTAACAGCAGGGTACGGTAACAGTTTTAAATGATGGGTAACATGGATATATGTGTTTAGAGATATTACCCAAATGAAGAGAATCAAATGGAAAAGAACATGGAACGTGAAATGGAAGCTCTGTAGTTCTGCAGGGATACTTGCCGAAATGATGATCCCGTCATTATCTGAATATGGTATAGCGTACCTGAAGTAGACCTCAACTTGTTATTGGTAATGATTTAAGGCCCCTTCAGAAGCTCTCATATATTTCTTCCAGCACTATACGAAAAGCAAGTATTGTTGTGTTCCTCATTCGGGCTTAGAATCGTATATGCTAATACTTGCACTCCACCCTGACCCAGTTTTGGGGTCCAGGCTTTGGGTATTTAGCTGTCAAGCCGCGGGCTTGAGGTTTAGGCTTCAAAGATTTAGAGATTCGAAGGTTGCAGCTTTTTGTTCGCCAGCTTTGCAAACTCTAGGTTTAAGGTTTAGGGTTGTAAGTGTTTTACTTTTTGCGTTGGGGATTCACTGTGTTTTTGGATGTTTTGGGCTGGGTCTCTTCCCACCATTTTGTTTTTCACGACTCCACATCCTCAAGGTCACATATTACTTAGCAGAGACCTGAGGATTTTGGGGAATGATTTTGATTTTCAGGGCTTGGGCTGTTCGATTATCCTTAGAGGAAATGGGCTTCAACCGCATTGTAGTTTGCCAGTCACGGGTCCCAAAAGCATGTGGAAGAGCGGTCAGGAATTAGGTTTTACCTGACCCTTCCAGTATAGTTACTCTTTGGGCGGCGCATGCTTCTTAGTGGTTGGGACCAGGGTTTAAGATTTAGGGTTTAGGGTTTAGGGGTTTAAGGTTTATAGTCTAAGGTGCAGGTCTACCCCCACTTGGGGATGGAGCCCTAGGAAGGTGACCTTCTCAGCGCTAAACCCTTCCCTAATCCCTAAACCCCAAACCCTTGCTCAAGTGGCTGTGTGTCACAGGCATTGAGATGTTTGTAGTAGAATAGCCAGTATGGGGCTTCCTCCTAAAGCTGGTCTTTCTTATGCCATGCACGCAAAGGACTCTAATGTTGCGAGCGAATGCTGTATGTCGGATACTGCCCAAACTCATTAACAGTTGGCTCATAACATAGCTATATAGATCCCTAAATAACTCTAAACCCTTTAAACTCTTCTTGCCGCCCCCTTATGAGTGGCAGGTCAGCGTTGACTAGGTGTCAGTCATCTAAAATATTTAGAATATCCAGTTATGTCTACTTCCTCCCTGTGACAGTTCTGGCCATCAAGAAGGGCGACGCGCGGTCAATCAATGTGGCGCTGATTCTGGCCACGCTCGCCTATGTTGCATCTCGGTCCGATGTAGTTGTTGTAGCGTATTGAGTCTTGCGCGTTCGACGGCGTGTTGTGTGCGGCCGCAGGCCATGGACACGCGAAAGACTTACCCGGCGAAGGACTTCTTGCAGTACTGCGAGAAGTTCTGCGTGCCCGTCGACGGGGACTTGTCCGCCATCATGGCTGCGCGGTCCTCCTGTCTCACTCTGATTTTCTGCTTGCTGGTTCCCTGCTGCGGGCTCAGGCTAAAATGATGCTGGAGGGCTGGGACATCGACAATGAGTGGAAGCTCCCGGGCAACGACGGCAGCAAGGAGCAGGCTTTGCAGCGATGCGTCGATTGGCAGCATTTTAGAGATTGTCGTGTGGACAGATATAGTCCTGCGGGCAACTTACTAACTTGCAATTTGCAGGGCTGCTGAGTTCAGACCTTGCGCGTAGGCGAAGAACATGCCGCCCGATGCGCTTTTGGCCCAAGTCTGGTTTCCAGAGGAGCTTGACGTGGAAGACTCAGAGTTTCTAGATGTCATCTCATGATTTGGATCACGCGGGTATACTTCGCGAAATTGTTGCTCAGGTGGTCACGCTGGGGCCCAAAGCAGCCGAGCATGTCCACGCCGTGCGTCGCAACCGTCCAGACCAGAGGCCAGATACAAAGTAGTTTCTTGCTGCTGCGGTGATTTGGCTGCTAGCCAGCTAGTCGTAGGACGGCGGGGGAGCACTTATTGTTGGACGAGCTCGCCTATCTGGTGGGGAAGCAGGCCAAAGTCGCAGATGCCCCGATCTTGGCGGTAGATTTTTTGGAGGCGTGGCTGCTTTCGACTTAGAATGCTCATCTAGTGGTGCGTCTTTTCTCCAGGCGTGGAACAAAACCAAACTGGCCGGCTATGGATGCCTCCTTTCCTTTTCCAGGACCGCTACCAACATACACTCGGCACGGCTGTCGTAGGATCACGGTGTGCGCAGGCGCTCGCAGTTCTGAGAGGCGTCGCCTGCGGCCACACGTTCTGCAAAGCCTGCATAGATGAGCTTTATGCGGGGACCCTTATTTTTGGAGACTACGATGTAATGAGCTTGTTGAAGAATCCCCCTTTAGGGCTCAGGATTCTTTAGGATTTCGGGTGAATTCGTTCTGCAATTGTTGGGGGCGTTGCCTTTAAACATATCCCCCCACCCCACCCCACCCCCCCAAGATGCACACCCGCCAGAATAACAGGCAACCCCAAGCCCTACGATAAACCCAAAGCCTCAAACACTAAAACTTTTCACGCCAAGCCCTAAACCCTAAACCCTTACACGCCAAGCCCTAAACCCCTAAAGCCCAAAAAAACCTAATCCCTAAAGCCAACCCTACCCTTAACCTGGACATTCTCCCCCTCTAAAACACATAATGTAGAGGCCTGAAGAAGTACCAGTACTATGGTCCTAGATTCCTTGTAGAACTATAGTATAGGGTATCCTGAAGGGACTTCAAAATGATGTGAGTACTTATTTAGGCCCCTACATAACTCAGAAAGCGGCTGCTGGCATTGCCTGGCATCGAGTCTACCGAGGCCACCCCTGGTGCAGATAATGCAAGAGCCTAAACCTGTAGAAAATGGAATGTAGTGTTCGATTAATGGCGGGCCCCACTATACGATCATCCTTACTCACTTGCAACCTTAAACTAAACCCGATCATCCTTATTCTAGGGACCCCCCGAAAGGGTCCCCAAGATTTTGACCCCCCCGGCAATATGAATAAGAAGCGCTGGATGGGCCTTAGCCGTGGGTACTTTGAAAAGAAAACAGGGACATTCGAGCGTACTGAAGGCCTGCTGCCTTACGTAATTGGAACGATATCCGTACCTCAGAGCAAGTCAGGCTTAAGGCATAGAGTTTGTTATTTCCGGTTCAGGGCTTTTGAAGGGTGTAAAGCGATCCATGCTGTGAAGCTTCATGCCAAACCAGTCCCGAAACTGCTGCCATGGGCAAACATAGGGGAGGGATCAATTTCAAGAGCACTTGTAGGTAGCCTGTCATAGGGTAGGACGCTTCCGTCTTACTCAGAGAAGAACTTCCATTTGAGTGGTCTAGAAGGGTTGTGGGAGACTAGCCACCTGATTAGGGATTAGGGTGTAGGGCCTGTTTGGGGTTTAGGGTTATATAGGTATCCGCTGGTGGATCTCTTTGTTCCTTCTGGTTCTGGGGCCACAGCTACACGGGCCTGAGAACCATAACCTCAAGTCCACATGAGCTACCGTCCATACTAGGCTTAGCAGAAGACCATTAAGGATGGACATGGGGTCCGTTTGGTCCCGATTGTAGTTTCAAATATACTCCCTAATAAGGAACCCTTGTCCATCAAGTGCAGACGGCCGTATCTGCACTTCATTGCAAGAATTGTGTTTCATTACGCATATGCTATGCCCCACATTGAGCTTCATGGGATCGAGTAGCTGACGTTGGCAAGCATTGTTACCCTGCTTCTGGGGCAACTAAACCTAAACCCTAAACCCTAACTGGGGTAACTTATGTACGGCCTTGCAGTTGAATTCGAAGTAAGTAGAATGCGGACATGGTCATGCAAAGCGGACCATAAAATTGCGCAGCCAAAAGCTCAACCATGGCGGCAGGAAACCCGAGGCGATATCTGAAAACTCGAAATATCCAAAGCACGGTGCTCTGCGCAAAAAAGGGAGCTTTACATCTTCCCCTATGCCAAGCTAACACGGAAGCCTCTATAGGACCCTTTGAAAGGCACAGTAGTATTTACAGTACGCCTTCTGGGCGTCCATGTAGCTTGCGAGAGGGCAAAGCTTAATTTCTTGACCATTTGATGCAAGGCTCAAGGAAAGTGGGGCAAGGAATGGGTGTACTTGAAGCTCTTTGGGATACATCAGCAGTTAGGCTTCGGGGATTCATGAGCCGGCTATCTCTGCACCACAGCCCCCAAGCACTATCATAAACTCAACTTGCCTGACTCTAACAAGCCGGCTGTTGCTGGAAACAAAGCGACCGTTGTACGAATGGCATCAAACATAATTAGTTGCCCATGTGCTGTAGAACCACAAGTGTTGCTACCACCACTACACGATAATTAAAAATCGTACGTTTACTGCTGCTCTTCTTCCCTCCCATGTAAACCCATAGTTGCAATGATGGCCCTTTACTTCTGAATCCGAACAGCCTGATTAAATGCCTCAACAGATCTCAACCTCTGAGCCTGAGTCTCCCTCTAGCATCCATGATGGCTACTGACTGGGACTCAGTGGATGTCCTCGTTGCTCGGTTTCGGGAGCTGACCTTCTGGCTTGACGCAAGGTTTCAGGACCTTGTCTTCTGGCTTGAAACAGCGAACGCTACGCTGCCCAACCACGTCATGACCGGTTTCACTGTGAGCTATACGACGGCTATTTTACTTTTCTTGCCAGTGCCTTGTGCTGCCTGTGTTAAGCTCGAAAATCTTCCCTTAAAGCCCTCGAGGCCATGTTAGCTACATACTGGTTTGCGGTTACTGAACGAGTCCCTATTATAGACTAGCTCTGTCACCCGCAGCCCAGGAACCACTATGTGCGCAATTGTTCACCTAGGGCCGCCTCCTATACCAATGTCATTCGAGGTCTCTTAATTAATGGCCAAGCAACCGGACCCCAAACCCAAATCCCTCAACCTCCACCCTAAATCCTAACTAAACCGAAGGTACTCTTTATTATTTTGAGGATGATCTGGGTGTTGGCGGAAGTGGGGCCGGCCCGCAAGTCCCTGACGACGTTCTTTATCCTGGCATTGGGTATTCCGATGTGTCTGGCTGAGAACTGGGTTTAGGGTCTAGGGTCTAGGGTTCAGAGTGGAATGTTGAGCGTATCCTCTCCCTTGATACTAGGGTTTGGGGGTACAACGGAGAATCGAATGGAGAAGAACAAGGAAATGGAAGCTACTTGTAGGGCTAGAAAACGGTATGCCATTGTGAATACCTGGACTCAGGTTGTCGGCTAGTGTTTTTCTTGCATAATCCCAATAAACCACATTCAAAGCAATGGTGCCCCAAGCCCACCCTAGGAGCGGTGGGGCTTGGTTTGGCAAATGGGACTCGTTTAAGGGTTTAAGGGTTATATAGGGATTATATAAGGGTAATGGAAAAGAAAATGGAAACTACTATTTAGGGTTAGGGTTTGAGGGTTAAAGAGAGTTTCCAGAAAGAGGGACCCCAGTAGAGTACAGACCCCAAAGTAGTACACTGACATGTAGGAAACCAAACCCTGGCAGACAAATCCCAACCAGGTATCCCGTACTTGCTGCTCTTCTGCTGGCTCTCTTTTGGCTGATTGCAGGCGTCAGTGTTCTTGCTGTATCATGCTTTGGACCCGCAGCGCTGGCCTTTTGGGCATTCGTGCAGTTCTGGGAAGCTTAGTAGCTCAGTAGATAAGCTTTCACACCCTAAACCCTAAACCCTAAACCTTTTGAGTGTGTATAGAGCCCTATTACTAACAGGAGGTCAACCTCTGGGATCAACAGACCTGGCAAGCTTTCTGGGGCAGATTTTGACCACCTAGCACCGCATCAGAATATGTGATGTTATATTATATGGAATTATATTATATCATATTATAATATGTTTCAATACCTAAGCCCTAAACCTTAACTGCAGCTTCAACATGGCCTTATTTCAACGCTGGTTCTGGCTCTCATTTTGATTTCGCACAGCCTGCCTGTGCAGAGGATAGCCTCTAACTTGTTTTGGGCTATGGGAACCATATGCGCTGCTGTAGGGTCTCCCTTGGTAATTTAAGTCTGGTATGCTCCCCAATAACAGGAGCCTACATGGAAAATTGGACTGTAGCTCACAAAGAATGTAAAGATGGGATCCAGAAAATCATCTTTTGGTTGAAGATGGTAAATAACTCAGGACTTGATGGAGGACTTTGTTTCAACAGAGAAGGCCAGAGCGCGACGATTGGGAAGACGCAACGCCACAGCAGAAGACATCACGTGCCTCACCGCTTTTGAAGAGGGGTGGAGGGAAGGAACGCATCAATACAACAACTCATCTAATGCAAGGGCCTACATGGCCATTACCAGCAATATGTTCCTCAATCAAATGTATACCCTAAACCCTAGACCCCACACCCTAAACGACTTACGGCAGAAGGTACCTCAGATGGACCTCTCAATGATGTTGGGAATTATTGAGGCACCTGCTGAACAATCCTCATACAGGTGGTACCAGTGCTCACTCCCTTCTGCTCCTACTTCCAGCCCAAAACCTTAAACCCCACATTTCAGACCTTAAAGCTCCAAACCCTATACACCCCAAACCCTAACATCCCAAATCCAACCCTAAACCCTAAACCCCTAAACCCTAAACCTTAATCTCAAAACCTTAGCCTCAGGTGCTGGGAGCTGATTTGTGGATTGTTGATCGGCGTGCTGAGCTGCTGTAGCTTCGGCCTGCTTTCGCTTGTGTTGACCATACTGAAGTCTCCGTGGCTCCACTCAATTTAGAAGGCTTTCAAGTACCAACTATGAGAATTCGGAAGCTATTATTTAGGGTATATAGGGTATGAAGAATGGAAAAGAACATGGAAATACCGTTTTGCCTAGGGTTTGGTAGTTGGGGGTTCCTAGAGTACTATGGGTTATGCCTATTTACAACAACATTGTAGGTAAGGGTTACAGGCGGGGCCTTAGGGTTCAAGGCTAAAGGTTTGAGGTCTGACGGTTTCAGGCTCGGGGTTTATAGCTTTAAGGTTTTGAGGCTTAAGGGTTGAGGGCTTCAGGTTCATGCTTTGAGGGTTAAGTGTTCTGGGCTTGAGGACTTCTGGTTTTTGCTGGAGGGTTATGGGTTTAGAGTTCGGGGTTTCTAAGGTTTCTGACTGATTAATAATTGTGATCCCAAAGCACAGAAATCATGGAGTACACAGGGTTCCAAGGAAGGCGCACAGGCCGCTGTTGGCGATTATGGTGTTGACTTCAATTTTTCTTGGCTTCTACATGAACACGGCTCAGGACCCCGGACTCAGAATCCGAAATCCACATCAACTGCACCTTTAATATTACGGTGGCTACGAGCATCCCATTGCAAAGTAACGGCGACTTAGAGCGACCTTGTCCAACGTCACCCCCCAAATCGTGGTTCATTCAGACAATCACGGGCCCTTTATTGTAGGTTTTGTTGTAGTTATGGCATGTGCAGCAGCGCTGTTTTCGCTTTTCCTTGGAGATCCAAATGGGAAACCACACCCTAAAACTTTAAAACCCTAGACCTTAAACCAGAGGGGATCCAGGCTTGTGATTCTTTCCGTTCTGCTCCGCTATGTCTACGAGTCTTGTTGCTGTTGGCTGATCCTGGTACATTGTCGATGCCGGCCCTTCTGTTCTTGCTGTGCCGCGTCACGCGAGATCCAGGTGGGGATTTTCAATCTTCAGAATTGTTTTTTGCAGTGGCAGTTTAGCTGATACAGCCACAAAGAAGCCAGATCCTCGAGGACCCAAAAGCCAAAATCCTAAACCCACAGCCCTATATACACTCTAAACAGCCCCACACCCGACTCCCTGATCTCTCAGCCCTGTACCCTGACAAAGAAACCCGGCTCCGCAACTAATCATGTCGAAAACCCGCATGTAATAATAATAATAGTAATAATAATAGTAATAATAATAATAGTAGTAATAATCATAATAATAGTAATAATAATAGTAATAGTAATAATCCTAGTAATAATCAATTGAATAGGGTTTCGAGTCATAGTCTAGCAAGAGTCTATGGAAGTGCTTTTGGTATGTATCCACGCTTCTACATTACCCCAAGGGGAACTAAGGATAAATCAGGATCAATGAGGAGATTCCCTGGTAAGCATTGTGTCAGGATACTGTTCCTACAGCGGCAACAGTAAATGCTAGCGTGCGCCCGACCTTGGTGGTTGCAACAAAGGGCTGTAGACAGCAGAAACACACGCTCATCTGAAGCATTGAGAAGGGGGGGAGTGCCGGGGGTCACTGGCCCCTACCCGAAGTTCCGAACCTGGAACTGGTGCCGGATTTTTGTGTGTTGCGTCGGCAGTACAGCGGGATTTGAAGAGGAGGGTTTGAAACGCCGCAAAAGGGTTTCAAGCCTAAACTTTAACCCTTGACCCCTAAACCTTAACCCCCAAACCCTATAAACCCTAAACCCCCCATGTTCAGAAACTTGCAGGTAGGACCGGATGCCCGCTCTATCCATGACCTAATCTCGGAGGGCTACACAGCGAAAGATCTCAAAGACTTAGGTGCCAGGATTAGGGCTTGGGTCTTAGGCTTTAGGGCTTTGGGTTTAGGGCTTAGGGGTGCTAGAGTTTAGGCCTGGGTTTTCAGGTTGCTGTAGAAGCCAAAACAGAATTGTCAATTCTATGGTGCTAGCTTCCGTAGATACTGTCGGATTTCAAGGGTATCCCAAATAGATCTCAAAATGATCATGGTAGTTATTTCGGCTTCCCAGAGGGTCCACACATACAACTATTAGGGAATTAGGCCCCAAAATACCATGCTATAGAAGGAATTATGGGTCCCAATTCCCTATAATGTTTGTATATGTGGACCCTCGGGGTTCTACATTAGGGGCATGAGGGTTTAGGGAGGCTAGGCTTCAGGGATTACGAGCAGGTTTAGGGTTTAGGGTTTAGGGGTTTAGGGTTTAGGGTTTAGGGTTTAGGATTTAGGGGTTTAGGGTTTAGGGTTCGGTCTGGGTTGACCTAGAGGGCCCTGGTGCAAGTAGGGCATAGGTAGTGCGACCAGAGTGCTCCACGAACCGCTACGCAAGGTTGGGAATTTTAGGGGTTAACGTTAAGGGAGTAAGGATTATCAGGGTTTGGGTTAGGCATGAGCGGATGGAGTTGGTTTAGGGCTTACTTTAATTTAGTGGCTTGGCATGACAAGGCTTTTGGGCTAGAGGTTATAGGGTCAACGATGGCGGCTTGGGATTTTGCTCAGGGGCTTGGGGGTTCCCAAAAGGGGGGATTCTTAGCCACCCTACTTGCATTTTGAACGTGAGAGGACCGGCTATCTTCATAGCATCCTATACTACCTCCGCCCCTGCACCCAGCACCGCCTAAAACAAGGTTGCAGTCTCCCCTAAGTAGATACAATATGGATTTGGGTATATTACAATAAGATCGACATAATCATATACCCCATATTCTATCTACATAAGGGGGACTATAGATGAGCAGAGACAAGCCTTCTAATTCGGGGCTCTTCTTTGCGGCTGGGTGAGTAGGAGTGGGGTTAGATTTCTGGGCCTCACTGCGGATGCCAGGAAACCTGCACATCTCATGCATTCAACAGATATTGTTGAGGTACTTAGGTCGCGCAGGGTTTACCGCGATAGCCTTGGAAACTACCAGGTGCCGACGCAAACGACTTGTACGACGCGGGCTTCAGCATTTGGGAGCTCTACGAAGAGGCAGAGTTCCGCCGAAGCGACTTTCACGAGCCAGACCCTATGATTCTTGGTTGCTGTTCGGACTCCTTTTTACTAGGTACCCCAAGTAGTACCCTTTGTCCATTTTTATTTTGGGGTCTCCTTTCTAATGCTGAACATCATTAGGCAAAAGGGTACTTTGTTAGTCAGAGGTTACTGAGCAAGCTAGTTTCCTTCAGTTCACGGATTGGGAGTTCAGGGCGTGACGATTTAGGAGTTGCTTGCATGGACCTCGGAAGCGGGGTGAAAGACCTTGTGTCACGTCAGATCTTGTGAAGCCTTTTCAACAGTTCAACTTTTGAAAATAAGGATCTCCCTCCAACACCCAAACCCTAAGGCTGAATATGGGCATTCTTCAACATGATCCCCTATGCCCCTTACCAAGGGCCACCATGGTTCTAGAAGAGTCTGCAAGGCTCCTCAGTGTGCGCCGCCAAGGGTTCCCAAACTTGAGAAACCCCATTCGGTTCCTTTTCACCAAAGAGGAACGCGGTAGCTCGGGACCCCGGAGAGTCTAAGGTCAGGTTTACCTAAACACCGGGGTTTAGGTAGGGATAAAAGGACTGTGAGGAATAAACCGATCAGGGTTTAGCTCGTGTCCTGCGAGCTTGCCCGCTCGAGCGTGTGCCTTGCGGCACTCTAAGATATCCATGAAGGAAATGGCAGGCAGGCGTTTGTTGTGCGCTTTGCCGCTACCAAGCAGCGACAGTGCTGAGTCACGAATGCAGCATTGCTCGCGGAATTCTATGCGGCTATCATCTGGTAGTGTACAGGAGCACATTGACTCAATTGGTCACATGGAGCCCCTAGAAAATGCAGCATGACTAGGCGCTGCTGCAGCAGCGTACTGCAGTGCAGCTCACTGGCGTCGCACATGCAGCACCTATCGCCTGGAGGGATGCCAGAAACGTTTCTATTCCCTTCCACCTGGTAGCTGACCTGACAGCAACCGTCCACCAGAGCAACTAGCCGAGGCTTCGGGCTTCTATTCTGAGAAGCGCGATTTTTAGAAACTTCGATCTGGCAGGCCCCCAGACGAAAATCCCAGCAAAGGTCCGCGGGGCCCTTACAACCCCCTTTTTGGAGTGGAGACGTCCCGACCAGTTCTTTTTGGTATGGCCTCTGGCTATGAGGTCCTTGGCCAGCGTTCGGGCTTTATCACTCGACGGCAGCAACCGCCTCACCTGACGAATCTTCAAGTAGTTGGAGTGTAGATGCAAGAGTGAAAGAAATTGTTTAGAAAACCCTGGACCGCCAAATCCTTGAACCCATCAACCCCAAACCTTCAACCGTAAATTCAGATCCATATAGCCTGAACCCAATCCCAGGTGGGCGTTAAACTGGCACGAAGGCGGTGGACGCTGGTGGTGGGGGTGGTTTCCGCTCATTTTTCTGACGTGGTTGACTTCCGTGGTCTGCTTCGTACCCTGGCATGGGGTTTAGGGTTTAGGGTGTAGGGTTTGGGGTTTAGGGTTTAGGGTTTAGGCGAGGGTCCAAGTTTTCTGGAATTCGAGTCCCCGGAACCTATGGCCCTATGTCTGCAATTGAATCCTACATCCCCAGACTTCCTGAAGGTAGCTGCGCTCTTGTTGGTCGTCGTTTTGGCAGCCCTTACCAAGCTTATATTAGCTGTGGTCTGGCCGGCTTACATTGCTGCAGGCACTTCACGGGTTGTTTGTACGAACTCGTGGAAAAGAACATGGAAAGTACGTTTTCGTTATAAAGGGGATATACAGCGATATATTGGGGGCTTATATGGGGATAATGGAAACGATAATGGAAACTACTTAAGAGGGTTTTGCGGCGCATTTCGCCTCGATGTTTGGGACACCTATGCGCATGGATTTTGCGATGGCTAAGACAGTGTAAGCAGCGGAGCACCCCCCCCTTTCCCACCCCCAAAGTCCAAATACTTCCTGGGTGAGTTACCATTCCATAGGCCCTATGTAAGTTCCCTAAACCCTAAACCCTAAACCCCATTCCATAGGCCCTATGTAAGTTTGTATAATTTTCAGCCCCAAATCCTACTGGGTTGGCATCTGGGCTTCTAGAGTTGGCGAGAACCTTTTTGCGTTCCTTTACCCCATATTTGTGTTTGGGACACTACACACTGAAACCAAAAGCCTGTAAACCATGTACCATCTTGCACCACCATGTACCGTAAGCCGCAGGAATTCGGAGTTCAAGGACGCTAGGTGACGCAAACTTTTGGCAACCCCATCAAGATTTGGAGCCCCATGTTTCCACATTCACGCTCTAGTGTTCAGATCGGGGTGGCTCTTTCATTGTTCGTTCCACAGCTGATACCAGGCCTGCATGACACTGCGTACCTCATACCTTGCTGGTTGGGAGTGGGGCATGGAGGACTTGAATCAAAAATGGAAACCAGACATTGTGGGGATTCCATGGGGCGGGGGTTAGCTACAAGAATCCATTCTTCTAGTCTGAGGGAATTCTTTATCAACTGTAGGTCCCTGTTAGGTTGGTTGCGTATCTTGGCCCAAGCACGGCGACGGAGCGACGCGAGGACTTGTTGTGAGCCGCTGGTGCAAGGGCTCAAGGCCAGGGGAGCACAAATCCCTCCGCCAAACAAAGCCCCTCACCCCCTGGTAAGAATTATTGCTCCCATTTGACCTTGGGGGGAGGGGATGACTTTGGACTAACAGCTGAAAATGTAAGCTTTAGTTTTGGAGGTCTGTTTTGTATACTTGTTATAATACCCTAACCCTAAACCCCAGTAATTGTGACGATTTGGGCTAGGGCACTCAAAAGCCAGGCGAAGGGAACAACTCTGCCCTAACCCCTGAATAGTAGTTTCCGGTTCATTTTCCATTATCCCTATATAACCCCAATAGATACCCCTATATAACCCTACATATCCCTTTAAACGGACCTAGGGCTTCCATGTTCTTTTCCATTTGTTTAGTCTATTTTGACAGAGGGCACGGTTTGGAGCCTGGAAGGGCTTAGTTACGGCAATCTGCATGGGGTCCATTTTAGGTTTCCATGTCTTTGGGGGGCGTCTATTTGAAAAGGGATACTAGAGCTTCGAAACAGACGTAGTTCGGAGGTCGGATTAACATGGCGCAACGCAGTAGACTAGACACTACACATGGAAGATCCACTTGCAGGCAATCTGCCCAAAGTAACGTAATCTCTCGGGTAGGGGGTATGAGGGTCTAGTCTAGGGGTTTAGGGATATAAGTGGTGCAAGATTTGATCCGTCTAGTGTAACTTTAGGATTGACGGCTTCGGGTTTCTTTCAAGCTACCCTGGGTTGGCAACATGAGCCACTAGCATAGGCCCCTGACTGGGGATCCCTATAACATCCATTATCAGCCCTAAACCCTAAACCCCTACAGCCTAAGCCCCTTAACCCTAAACCCCTCAAAGACCCGAATACCCTCTTATCTGGCTTCTCTGGGTTTTAGACGGCATCATCATTGGAATTTGAGTGGGGTATAGCTAGCTGTACATTGTACCCTACAGAACCTTACAAGCCCAAGGAAGACACTCATACAAAGCAGCCAGAAGCAGGTTGGGGATGGATGGTTCCGTGGGAAATCAAAGGGCAGATGAAATGGAAACCCTAGGTCAGTTGAAAGGGCCATGTAAGGATATCTAGGGTTCAGGGTAATTTATGCTACACTTGGTACTAGCCATTCGGAGAGATTTGTGTTCGTTTTTGTTTTGGATTAGGGTATGGGGTTGAAGCTTGGAGCCTGATAAGTACGGGTTACGACTAACTCATGAGCTTCGGGTTTAGGGTTCTAGGGTTTAGGATTTAGGGTTTTAGGGTTTAAGGTCCATGGGTTCCAAGTTTACAGCGCTATTGGGAAGATTCTAAGAGGCAATGCTGGAAATATCTCTAATAGTAACCGCGATGATTTCCTTACATATTCCCGTTGTACCATTAGGTCCCAGGCGAATCCTTGTTCTGACTTGTTGGAAATATGTAAGGTGGCTTCTATTGTGTTGAGATTGCCAACTAGTCTTCTAACAGAACGTACTGCACGTTTGGGCGGCATTTCGGTTATCCCAAAGCTAGAAGCTTAGAAAGAAAAGCTGAGCTTCAAGCTCTCGGACCTAAAAACCAGATCGTGGAACCCAAACTAAGCCCTCCTCTTCCCTGAACCCCAAACCCAGGGGGAAAAACATTCTGTGAAGGCCGGCTATCAGGTTGCGTGGGCAAGCGCTATGTTGACAAACATCTGCATACTGAACAGGAAGGTTCAAGTTTTAGGGCTCAGGGTCAGGGCTTGATGGGCTTATAGGGTTTAGGGTTTAGCCCAACCCCAAAGAGAATCGTTACCCATTTAGGAAAGGGAAGGGGTGGGGGCCGGATCAACCCAATCAGGGTCGTAGTGACTCAACAGGACCACGGTTTCCGGGCTCGGTAGCTCAGGTCGAGAGTTTCGAACTCCACCCATAGGCCTGCCACCCTTTTTTGCTCCGCGCATCTTCGCACAAAGCAGCAGCCCCCAACACACATCGCAGGGTGCTGAGTATTTTTTGTGCAAGCTTCGCAAAAGTCAGAAATCCCACACATATTTGGGCTTCGACATTAGGATTTAACGTCTATGGTTCCGAGCTCTCGGTGTGGGTTTCGCGGGAGGAAACAAGCAGGGTTATGGTTGCTCGTTTCGGCTTTTTTGTTGTTTTGCATGGACTCCTTCAAGAGGATCGCAGGGAATTTCAGAGACACAGAAATGTACATTAGGGGGTGTTCCAAAAATCAGGGACGTCTTTCCATGATTCTCTGTCATAAGGAAACGTTGTATTAGGATCCATGTTGGGGTTTCCCACTCCGGGAAAACCCACAAAATGCGGGTCATGTTGAAGTGTTGGGTTCTTTTTGGGTGCCTAGTGTGGATGGATGAGAAAGCACAGCACCCTACATACCCTACATATACCCCAATAATTACAATACTTCTGGGATCCTAAGTGGTGCGAGATTTCCATCATCCACAGTATGGACGGAAACCAGAACCCAAAGGGTCCTTGTAGCTGGTTAAATGGCATTTGCTAAGGGCCCAGAGCGGTTCCTAGAAAGCTACTACGGGACCCCTGAATTCTAAATCCCTAAATCCTAAACCCTACATCCCTAAACCCTTAATCCCTAGATCCCTTAAAGCCTAGACCCTAAACCCTAAACCTACACGGATCCCTTTGGGGAAGGAGCCTTGCGGCTAAGTGCAAGCTGGCGGGGCAGGCCGGGCGTCGAAGTTGAGAATAGTACCTTCCCCTAATGATCCTTTGGAAGTTCCTTAAACATAATGGGTTTAGGGTTGTTATCTATAACCCGAATCAGCAGCAAAATTGAAATTTCTGCCAGGGCCCCCTAGTATTAAACCCTCACGCCTCACGCAGTAATTTTCAATACCGCGATGGAAATATTCAATATGGAAATCTTTACTATGAAGAGTTTAGGGTTTTGTGGGGGGAGGGGGTGGATTTGATATGCGGGGATGAGTAATACCCTCCCACTATAGTACCATGATATCTTAGGGAGAGTATGTATTATCAGGGGTGGGGGGTTGTTGGTTTTTCCCACAACATAGTAAGCCATATTAGACCCCAAACCCTAGAGCTTGGTGGAAACTAGATTTTGCAACTGTTTTCCACTCTTGAACCCAAGGCCGTGGACGAGTTTCTAGAACTCGCAAAACGAGACAGGTGGGATGGGCTCAACATCATGCGTTCCCCAACCCCCCCCCTATACTACCCGCCGAGGCTCCTTCTTCATAAGCCCAACTAAGAGTGAAACCTAGGGGGTTAGTAGCGGAGGGTGGGGTGGAGGAGTAGGGGAACCCATGAATAAAGAGGGGGCCATACGGTTCCTGTATGGTCCCCACGAATAACCCCCCTATCCTCGCATGATTCTCATACCAACCAGACCCCATATAACCCTTTGAACCGATACACTCAGGCTCCCGAGGGCATCCCTGTTTTGAAGCAGCACCAGGTTGCAATTGTCCCCAGCGCTTCAGAGATTGGCACTTTTTCCACCCGTGGTCGTTGGATTACTCGACTCATGGGACCTACGCCTGCGTGCCCTTGCCCACAAACTTGGGGTGTCTAGCTTGCAATGGAAGAAGTTGTAAGCATCTTCTAGTTGCTGCAAGGTGGCACAAAGTGTCCCCCTCTGTACCCACATACCCCATAGCATCCCAGAATGCCCCGTGTTTTCCAAACAGGTCGCTATATGGGTCCGCACTCTGCTTTCTAGCCTTGTCTTCGTTCGGGGACCCCAGAACCACCATCCGTGTCACAGTTGTCATTGTCACATTATTGCCATCTCTCTCTCTCTCTCCCTCTCTCTCTCTCTCTCGCTGTCTTTCTCTCTCTTTCTTTCTCTTTCTTTCTCTTTCTTTCTCTTTCTCTCTNNTCTCTCTCTCTTCCTCTCTCTCTCTGTTCGCTCGCTCGCTCGCTCCCTGGCAACTATTGCGGTTGATGTGTGCAGACCTTCGAAGCCGTATGCAAATTCCATGTTTCCCCATGCTACTGATTGGCATACAACCGCTCTTCGGAGGGCGATGTATGTTGGCTCAGAAATGTTTGTATTTCTCGGCATAGATCTTCTGGGCAAAGGATAACCACACCCAGACCCTAAACCGGAATGAATTCTAAGCCCCAACCGCCATACCCTTAACCCTCAGCCCTAAACCATCGTAGGCCCTATAAATCCTTAGCCCACAGCTCCAAACCACCCACTCAGGTGTCGGAAAATGTTGTACAGGAAGCTCGGTTGCTGTTCAGGAAGTTAACTTAAGGCTACTGGGAACACCGTATATTTATATATATATATGTACCTATCCATTATGGTAACTTAACTGACGTTCCCCAAATCCCTATAGTCCTCCAATGTCCATTTGATTTTCTATGTTCTTGTCCATTTGATTCTCTAAGCATAACATAGCTTAACATACGCATTATGGGAACCTAAACCTTAAACCCTATATGCCCCCATTATAGTAGTTTCCATCTTCTTTTCCATCATCCATATATATATATACGTGTGTGTAAACCCGTTAGATTATGGTGGCCTAGCTACAGTTCCTATACCCTAAACCCTATATACATACCCTATATAGCCATTATGGTAACTTAATCTAACTTCCTAACAGCAACCCAGGAAGCCTGGCGGAGCCTTGCACGCCAGATGATTCGCTTAGGCCGGGAGGCCATAGAGGACCTTGGGGTTGATGTTCGAAACCAGATGTAGGGTTTCGGAGTAAGGGGTTAGGGTGTAGGAGTAAGGGTCTAGGAGTAAGGAGTAGGGGTTTGGGGTTCAGGAATAAGGGAGTTTAGGGTTTAGGATCCAGGGCTTGAGATTCAGGGTTTGGCATGGGAAGAGGTGAGGTTTCTTTGGTTTAGTGGTCTGGGGTGGATATATACTGAAGTAATGGTGAATCAAGTGAATAGAACTGGAAAATGTCATGGAGATTGCGATTATATGGAAGTTTATAGGGTTGATGTTGAAATTCCTGCATGACCCTAAGTACCTTATATGCCTTGGGAAGTATGGTGGGTTTTGGTGTAGGAAGGTTTCAGGTTTACGGGGTCAATTTTTGGGTTCACGGTAGGGATTGGGAAGTCAAGTGGAACGTAAGATGCAAAAAGCAGCGAAAACTCGATTATATGGCTTATACCGGGTTTGTAGGGGTGAACAAAGCTTACCCTAAGCCCTAAACCGCAATTAAACCCTGTGTTAAGGTTTCAGGGCCTCTTTGTGTCGTAGCTCTAGTATTTGATAGTCACTCTATGGACGTCTACGACCTGGAGCCCGTCAACTTACCTCTGAACCCGAAGCCCCCAAAACCCTAAATCGCGTGTTGAGGACGGACGCTTGACGGAAGAGTTTGTGGACTCGGTCCCTGGGCTGTTTTTTAGAAAAAATGCTGCAGAGCTCTGCATATACTTGAGGTTAAGGTCAATGAAACGTGAGCTTGTTTTCAACAATGCCCAAAAACACCGAAACCCTATACGTGAAACTGAGCCCCCTCTTGCCCACTTCCTAATCCCTAGAATCCCTAGTCCGTGGCCCTAGTCACTTCAAACCCTACAATCCCTGGATTCTGCATCCAAAGCTCTGCAAACCCTAAGCCTAATTATTATTCTCATTTAATATGAATATTAATAATATTGGGAATATTAATGGTACTATAGTATATTGGGGATTATATAGGGATAATGGAAAAGAAAATGAAAACTACTATTTAGGGAACTCTAAACCCAACTTGGAGGGTCATGGGTAACTACTTAGAACTTGGCTTGCAGCCCTACGTACTTCTAAACTTGGAGTTACCCCTATAAGCTCCAAAGCCTAATTTTCAAAAAACATCTTAGGTTCCTGGAGAGCTTTGCATCGGCCTTCCAGCAAGAGCACTGCTGGACGCTGTCGAGCGCTCACCACGAGGGGAGCTGGTGCTTGTAGGAGGCTGCTTGGTAGCCTTTGAGATCCAGGATTGTTCATAGCTCCCTAAGCCCCACACCCCCCCATCCCCCCTGTATACCAGCCCCCCTAGATATATGTATATGTATAGAAATATATATACATGTATGCGACCTACCTTGAGGTGGTCTATGCGATGAAGGGGGGCCCACGAAATGCTGCAATGCTCCAAGAGTTCCAACCTCAATGCTCAAAAAAGCGAAAAAACCCAAAATACGGTTACCTAGGAGCAGCAAATCTAGACATGCACCAAAAATGTTCCAATGTTTTTTTGAGCATTGCAGTGTTTGGTGAGGGTGAGGGTGACAAAGCACTGGAATTCTCCATAAAAAGCCCAAAAATTACAAGCCCGTAACCTCATCAAGCACTGTAATGCTCATAATGTTCCAAGGATTCCCACATTCCGGTATTTGTGGGTAGTAAAATCTGGGAAGACGCAGAAGATTTTGGATTTTTTCTTCGAATTCTTTGAGCATTGCAGTGCTTAGCGCGCATGAGGGGCACGAAGCCCTAAACCCTAAATCCACTGCAATGCTCAAACCATGCCAGAAATTCCAAGAATTCCACGGTCTTGCACCTGACTCTTTCGATAGTCCTTCTTTTACGAAAGTGTTAGGGTGATGTAGGGGCTATATAGGGGTAACATAGGGATATTGTTGATTGATCTGGGGTAAGGTTGACGTCCACAAAAAAGCTGTTTCAAAGACACTTTGTATTTATTCTAGACGTACTTATATGGCAACTATCTTGCCTTAAGCAGCTAAGCGCTACTAAGCAGTTCGCCTGCTTTGACATTCGCTGTAGCCTTGATACAAGATGTGGCTGATGTGTGCTATAGTCTAAACTC
>CAJNIZ010044667.1:0-21010 GCA_905231905.1 Symbiodinium pilosum | reverse complement strand
AAACCCCAAAACCCTAAACCCTGTACCTTGGTCCTAAACACGTGACACAAAACCCTACATCCTAGATCCTCAGCCTAGGGTTTAGGGTTCAGGGCTTAGGGTTCTAAACCCTAAACCCAGGGTTTAGGGGAATCCCTGGGCCCTGATCCCTACATCCACCCAAGAGAAGCAAGCACTCAGGACTGACGATAACAGCAGATCGTGTACCTGGGATGGGTCGCTTTGCGAACACAGTAGCTTTGAGTTGGTTGAGCAACATGTTTCATGGGTTCCCTCACCACCCCCTATGCTACTCCCCTAGGTCTCTAGGTTCCCGCTGAATTAGGCTTAATCAGCCCAGTTTCCCTTTAAAGCGGCCTAATTTAAGAGGAACCTAAGAGGGGCAGTACGGGGGCATGTTTCTAAGGCTCTTGGACGTTCAATTGGTTTGGGTGATTGCCTTGAGCCATGAACCCTAACCCCAATTCTGCTTTGAATTCAAGATCCTATGTCCTGGGCCCTAAGCCTGAAGCCCAAATACCTGAACCCTGAACCAAACGCCCTTATAATGTCCCAGGTTTGGGGCCTTTTCTGCGAAGCTCATGACGCAAGGTTTCAAGCACAACTGAGCGCAACTTACCATGGTAAGTATAGGGAATTGTTTAGGGTTGTGGCTTGTTAGTGGAAATTGAAAATTGCAAACATGGAAAAGACTTCATTTGGGCAGAGTTGACAGTTGTTGGGCGGCATGATGGAGCCGATATGGGAACTACCGTAGGGACAGAGTCCTCCCTTTCTGCCAAAAACCACCAGTGAGGAAGAAGTGCATGAGCTGCTATGCGCGGCTCTGTTGGCTGGCGGCGGGGACCTAGATTCTCTCCCTGAAGGTCATGGTCTGGGTTTGATTTGAGGGCTGTGGGGTTGCCTAAGAGACAGAGGATAGATTCTTTCCCTGAAGGTCTTCAAGAATTGGTGAGGAGGTATGAGAACCTGCCGAAACAAACATACAAAGCTTGCCAAGCAATTCTGCGACCTTTGATCGCCCTGGCATTGGAGTGTGGCAAGCAACAGGAGTTCAAGAACAAGCTGGAACTAGTGATCCAGTCGATGACGCAAATCAGCTCTGAGGAAATCGTTGAGTATCTTTACCCTGAAGTCAACGAAGAGGACGATCTGGAGACAGGCAGCCCGCAGTCATCCACAAGTGATGCAAGCGTCACAAGCACCGAGCGGGCATTGCGCTGAAAGTGACTTGCGGCCTAGGGTCTTTTACCCTACAGGGTCTCTTCTCACGTTCGATGTCAGTTTGGGGAGGGTGTTGCCCCTAAGAAATGCATACCACATCGACTCGACACATAGCAAGTGTCTCGCTTTTTGGGTTGTTGTAGGGTGATTGTCCTCGACACGGTGCAATATCGCCTCCTTCCCTTCGTAAGATCAAGTTAGTTTTGGGTGTTTCAGGCTTGTACGTCCCCAAATTACGATTTCGGGTTCCACAGTTTGGCTGTGTTGGAAATTGAAGCCCTTCAAATGTTTAAAGCCCTAAACCCTAGCCCCTACAGAGCCAAGCCATAGTCAGGACCCCGTGGTGTGAGAATGAATGAATTACTCTCATTGTGAACAAACCGTAAACCCTGACATAGACTCTAAACTCTCCCCTCCCATCCCCAAATTCTCATCCCTACACCCTTAGCCTAAGCCTCTAAAACTGTAGCCTCTAAATCTTCAAGTTCTTATGGACATGATACCCGGATCCCTTCGCAATTTCCCCTCAATGGTATCTTCCATAAATAGGCGAGCTCCAATCTAAACTCCCTACAATCCTAATTATGGGGACCCCGAAAAAGGGGCACCCTAAAGTTGGAAACCCTGATCCCTATAGACCACTATCAAGCCCAGTTTTGAATAATTTTCGATGTTCTCCTCCATTTTCTCCATGATGTATCCCTAAGTCTCCGTTTTCTTTTCCACAGCCCCTACAACCCCCATATTGGCAATCAGTACGATTGTTTACTGTTGCTATTATCATCTCTTGTACCCAATGCCTTGATCTAAACCCTAAATCTGAGTAAAAGGAAGCCGGAGACACGCCGGTAGTCATGGGTATCAGTCCTCAGGACCGACACGGTCGAGCTTGGCTTTAACGTAATTCTACTAGGGTTTAGGATCTAGGGTTTTGGGTTTGGGGTTTAGAATGCAGAGGCCGAAATACGTACTTGCATCATGATTCTAGACCCCTTGTATACTTAGAGTCTTTGGTGCCTCAAGTATGTCTCAACATGGTACAGGTAATTTTGGTAATGTTTCAGGCGCCTACAGTCGGCTGGAATGTTTGGGATTCAGATTTAGGACTTGGGACTTGGGGTGTAGGCTTCAGGGTTTGGGGACGTAAGGTTTGGATGCTTGTTTAGGGTTTAGGTTTTGCCGTGATGTGACGAAAGAGTGATGTCGTCCAGCAGCAAGGCATCGTCAACCGCTTCATACTTTGCAACCTGCTAGGGCCCGGTTCCATCTCGTAAATTTGCCCACTCCGCATCGTGTACACCAAACCACCCAAACCTACACCGTATAGGGTTATAGTCCCCCTGAAGTAGATAGAATATGGCTTTGGGTATATTATAGTAAGATCCATATATACACCATATTCTATCTACTTAAGCGGGGCTATAGGCACCCTAGACTCAATGAAGTCCCTCTTTGCTCACACAAGTTCACTTGGGTGGTTGTCAAAATTATGGTCCCCTTTTGGACCCCTATTATAATACGGCACCTAATATTTATGGTACGCAAAAAGGGACCATAATTTTGACAACCACCCACTTACATCTTCACAGTGGCCGCCTTGGGAGCTTCATAGCTGCGCAAGACCTTAGCAGTCTTCTGGGTTGCTGTTAAGGAACTTTACTTTAAGTTACTATATTATCCCCTTATAATGGAGAATCAAATGGAAAAGAAAATGGAAAATGAAATGGAAACTGGGGGAGTATAGGGATTTAAGGAACTTAAATTAAGTTACTCTATTGGGGCAACCCTATAAATTACTATATATATATACCCATTATGGTCACTTAATTTAAGTTCCTTAAAAGCAACCCAGTAGCAGTCTTAGCAATTGGGCTGCGAGGCCGTAGGAACTGAAAGGCCCGGCTCCTGGGGGGTCCGGAAGGCCGGCGTGCATTTGAGTAGTATTTTACTTGGGGATACTATGGTACCCAAGAATACAGGGTTTAGGGCCCTATAATGGAGAATCAAAAGGAAAAGAAAATGGAAAATGAAATGGAAGCTGGGGTTATATACGGGTTATTTGAGTAGTATCTTATTTGGGGATACTATGGTACCCAATATAAAGTAAGATTCTATCCTCCTTTTGAGGTCTAGTACTTTATGTAGGGAACAGAATCTTACTGGGTTTAACCACCAAAAAAAGGTTGCTCATTTAGGAACTTAAGATCTCCTTGGGACTTAGCTTGGACCTTAGACCCTTCAACCCTTTGGGATTCCCTTATATCCCTACTATAGGTACCTAAGGGGTAACCCTTAGTAGGGGTCCTAAGTGCCACGTAGAGATCTCAAGAGAATGTCAAGCCTTTTTTTTGCGTGAGTCCCGACGGTGAGGCTCATGACATATTGGGGTCATTTGGGGCCACCAATTTATGTAACCTCCCCCCCCATATCCCCTCAATAAGCTATCGCATTCCAAACATCATGTTACGTGACCCTTTGTCGTCCTGGTTTACGTTACATATATTCCTGTCTCATCCCCTTAAACCCTAAACCCCAACCCTAAACCCTAAACCCTATTTAGACCCTAAACCCCTAAGACCTATAACTATAGCATTAAGCCTATAGGCTCAGGGTTGCAGGCTCAAGTCCTGAAACCATGCCCTCGAGCATACAGTAAACGCCTCCCACCATCTGGGGATTTAGGGCTTAGGATTTCGGGTTTAGGGTTCAGGGATTTAGGGTTTAGGTTTTGGGTGTTTAGGGTTGAGGGGTTTGGTTTTTGGGGTTCAGGGATTAGTGATTAGGGTTTTCGGTGTGGGTTTCTGGGGTTTGATAGGTATTAGGGGAGCAGCCCGGAACCCAACAGCATGACTCTAAGCCCCATACACCTTAAATCCTGAACCCTACGCACTCTGTATTCTTACCACACCAAATCTCAAGCGAACTGCTCGACACAGATTTTGGATCCTAAGCTCTGAGTTCCTCAGCTCTAAAGCCCCCCAAACCTTAAGCTTTTCAACCCTAACTCGATGAGAAAAGTAAAAGATACGTGCCAGGCCCCTGAATCCCAGGGGGGCCCTTAAGGCCACATATGAGCTATAGTCTTAAGTCCTTAAAGCGGCCTCTATGGGGGATTAATCTCGGGGTTAATAAGGGGGATACTAGCAGCGGACTATAGCTCATATAGGCAGAAATAGAATAGGTATATCGGAACTGCAGGTTTGTTAGGGGCCCAACGCTTTTGACTTTAGACTAGCCTTAGAGTAACCCTTGCAGACTCCACAAGTTTTATGTAGAGGTATATACCCCTACTATACTACTTATATTCACCCCCAGAAAACCTTTTGTTCAGCACCAGTAAGCAAAGCGGTGTGCAGAGGAGCTTCGGGTGGTTTGGCGCCACTTTGCCGGCAACGCGTCCACACTCGCAGCGAAGGAGCTTCAGAGGAATTTAGGGATTGGCGGGTTTAGGCTCCACGATTCCGAGATTTGAGGGGTTTCTGCTCTTTGGGGGCGCGTGGTAGCCCCAAAAAGGGATTCAGGGAGTTCTTCTTTTTGGAATGGTTCTGCAGAAGAGTCCAAGGACAAGAAGTTCTGCCTTTTCGGGGATTCTGCAGGATAAGCCCTGAAGGGTTAAACTCTTTAGGATAGGAATGCCCGCGGTTGGGTTCCGGCGGTGCTCAAAGGGTGGGCAGATGAGAATTAGGTACTTGGACTTTAGTGACTGTGAACGCTGGGCATTCGGTGTAAGAAGCAGAGAACCCTTCCCAGAAAGTTCCAGGTCCGCAAACAAAATTGTGTCAGGTCTTCTATAGCCTGTTTACCTCTGGCAGCTGGAGCATGGCAAGCCTGGAAAATTCACACGCATCACTCAACACACCTAAACCCTAAACCCCTAAACCGCATCTTCAGGGGCATATACGGGAAAAGGCAAATGGAACATGACATGAAAGCTGTACTAATATGGTGTGTTGGACGTATCATGTACTGTAGAAGCTTGGAGAGTGGCCAGTATTGTCCAATGTACAATCCCAGTGTATCATCCTTATGTTCAATTAGACTAACATGTTCCACAAACCCTATTCTACTTATCTAGGCCCCTGCATTGGTGCAGAAGACCGCTACAGGCAGCAGTGCTTCAGACTGCTGCTGATCTTTAAACAGCAGCCTGCATGACTTCGGTATACTATTGCACATTAATTCTCAAGGTATCAGGTGCTTAGGGTCATGCAGACTTTTGTTCTCATCCTATGGCATTAGCTTCTGACTTAACGCTCCGGTTATGAGGGCCTACCCGAAGTTCTAGTCCTGGGACCCCACTCCAAAACCCTAATCCCTGAACCATATAAACTGTTATCTCCAAGCCCCACACCCTGAGCTGTTTGACCGACGCCCATGGCAGGATTGGGCATTAGGCGTGCTGGGAAACCCAGAAGCCAAGTCTTTCAAGGGACATGTGGGTGCTTATGAGGTGCGGGTTCATTCTTGGCCAATGAGGGATGATATGGGGTTCTCATTACTATTATTTTTATGCTATTATTACTATTACTGTTATTAGTACCATTGTTAACAATTATTATCGCTATTATTATCACTCTTATTGGTATTCTCTTTATTCTTACTATGATTACAAGATTTAGAGTCTCGGGCTTCGGGTTTTGCGTCCACGGCTTAAGGTTTAGGAGTTGGTTTGAGGCAGTGTTCTACTCCGAATCTCTTGTTGGTTTCGTGTTGATATTACTGGTATTATGGCTCGAGTTTGCTGAGTGTGGATATGCCTACTTGGGAACACAGGCGCGTGTATGGCGGACATTCACGTGTAGGTAGTATGGGGATGGTTTGGGTCCGGTAGACAAGCCTAAACCCTACCTATATTCCATATCTAGATATATTTGATCCCCCACGTTTGTGTGAAGCTAGGGGGATCCCTATCATAAGGACCCGGAGGGGACCTATGCTTTCAAAAGCCCGCGTAGATGTATCTTCACAGGCATATGTGTATGTACAACATATTCAAATGTACGGAACGGCAGGTGGTCTGTAGCTTCATAGACGCTGCATGTTGCTGTACTGGCCACTGCTGGAAGGAATTTGACAAGCTATTGTTTGTGCGTCCCATGCTTCTGCGAGCTTTTCCATGGTTCCTGCTTAGATGATCATTGGTAATCAGAAGTGTTTTTCATGGTCTCCATAGTTAAAATCCACTCAGGTGCATTTGAATCGATTGAGGGAAAAATCCAGAACATCTAAGTTGTGTGCTTGCTGGGCAGGTTTCGAGGAAAGTCCGGGAGTCCAGAAACAAATCAAAGGGAATACAAGGAACCCTCATTTCCTGGTATACTTGTTGGTTCCCCTTTGTTTGTTGCATGAGCTAGTGTGAGCAGTAGGCTTGCCAAGGGGCCATTAAGGGTGGACAAGGGGTCCCTTGTAGTCTAGTATAGTTGTCCCTATATTCCTCAAATCCTAAATATGAGCCCAGGTCCATTAATTACGTAGTAATATTGGTTTGTATGGTATGTGGAATTCCCAGCTGTTCAGCGCTCACACTCCCAGAATAGCAAGCTGAAGCTGTACTTCGCGAAGTCTGCTAACCCGCAAAGCTTTCATAGCTATGTAGCGATCAAACCTGGAAAGCTGAATTCTGAAACGTTCACTTCCTAGCCCCTAGGCTGTCAACCTGTATAGGCCTAAGACCGCAACACTTTGAAACCCACATCCTAAATCCGAAGCCTTAGCTTCGGGTTGAGGGTTCAGGGCTAAGCTCTGAACCCTAAACCCCAAACCCTAAACCCTAATCCCCAAACCCTACCCACGTCCTGAACCCTGAAGCTGAAGCTGTGAGGTATCGTCTCGAGCTGGATTCCTGGCCGGAGGAAGACGACGAGACAATGTGCCGTTCTTAGTTTGCCATGTTTAGGGCTCAACATCGGACATTTCATGGATTGTCGCATTTAGAGCCCCCACCCCACACAAACAAAACAAAGGCATGACCATCAATTCCTGCTATTCCGGATTCCGAGATGCCTGGAAAATCACGCTCCAGATTTTCTGATTGGTTTGAGGCTGTTTGAGGTTGCTGGAAAGCTGAAACCCGAGGGTGCTGGATCCTTCAAACATGCAAACCATGGTTTCACAATCGTTGGGACATGCTTTGGCATTTTGCTCTTCGGCTTGTTGGTTGCTTCTGGAGGGATGTCAGCATGTACTTGAAGTCGGTCTCTAGCTTCTGCGGTGGTACAGATGAAGTGTTGGAAAATATAGCTACCTAGATACCCGTATCGCTTGAGATTCAAGGTGCAAAGGCCTGCAAAATTCTCACAACCCCATCCACCCCAAAACCCTAGAGCCCAAAAATAGAGCCTGAGCCACGAATCCCGAAGCCTGAAGACAAACACCTTGATCTCCATAAGTATGAAGCCCCACACCCTAATCTGTAAAATCAAAAACCTCTCATCCCATAATCTGATGGTCCCTCAACCCTGCTCCCCAAATTCTTAGCCACTGGACTCGAAACTCTATCGCCAAACCCAGAAGCCTTAGACAGATATGAGGCGCTACGTGGTCAAAACTCTGAAGGCAAGAGCGGACAGGCAGATTCAGGGGAGTTGAGGGTTTGGGATTTCAGGTTTGCGTTTTGTCTAATACTTGAGGTTTTGGGTTGAATGCGATGTAAGGTGTAGAGTTCGGGGGTGTATGGAAGCTGAGAGTGTCAGGTTTGGGGTTCAGCAACTCATTGTTCCATTAACTATGATGCTATGGTAACCGCGTGTACCAGCCCTTCATCAAGAGTTCCTCCTTGGTGACCTTAGAGTCCTTCAGGGCTTAGGTGTCGGGATGTCAGGGCTACATGATCTTAGGGGTTCAAGGCTTACTATTCGTTGGATTAGCTAGTTTGCACACATGGTTGCGGATCCAGCGCTTCACCTGAACGGCAAGGGCAAGGCTTGTTGAGCTGGAGCGTCTTGCTATGTCTCTCCAACGTACCCAGTAAATGATCCCAACATGAACCATCGTAAACCCTAGGCCCTTTTGGAAGGAATGGTTCCTGAAGCACTCTGTAAAGGCTGGCAATAAGGACATTCGGTGCCGGCCACTGGGTTCCAGCTATCAGGAACCTCAACAAGATCTTGCTTAAGGGTAAGTGGGGAGCAGCTCATTCTCGTTATCCTTACGAAACCCCCCACATTACTACCATTCCCCCACTCCGCTGTTGAGCATGAGTTTGTCGGTAAACTGCCAGGGGAGGCCAAAGCCCCAACAACTGGTACAAGGCTGGAGCGCTCGTTTCAGCTTGGGCGAGGGTTCCTGGGCATGCTACGGGACCTTCCAGTGTAGTTCGTTGTTTGATTTGGTATGCTGCTTTGGGCAAGGGAGTGGCAAAGATGAAGTATTGTAGGATCCCAAAAAACGATGTTATGTCTGGGGGGTCTAGCTTCATGTTTCGGAAACTTTGATACTGTTTACCGTGGTGCGCATTGTCGTTGGGTAGTAGGCTCATCGTTCTGATCCTTACCCTAAGCGTCCAAGTACCTAATAGTCATATACTTACCCAAAAGCTGTACTATAATTACTATTACCCAAAACCCAAGTACCCAATTCTTGGGTACATAGACCCTTAGGGTTACAGGCAGGTACATGGATCGGGCTTTCAAAGCCATTGGTGCGATGTCACCTCCGCAGTCCTGAGTACCTGACATTGCCATACCTAAACCCCAGAAGTATGTAAAATAATGGTCTTTAGGGGTATTATTATCGGTTTAGGGCCATTATTTTACACATTTTGGGGGTTTAGGTACTTGTTCATTGCAACCTCTGGCAAGCCCAAACTTCAAACTTTTCAAAGCAAATCAATTGCTACCACCACCCAACATTGGAAGTGCCTTGCCGTTGGAGATTTAGGTTGCTGCCGTAGGAATGGCTTTGCCCCGACCGTAGTGTTGCAAGACCCTTCAGTTGGGTGTTCAAGGGGCTTAAGGGCTGTTTGGGCCTACATCCCAAACCCGGACTATTTGGGATTACTAGGCCTCTTTATGACAGAATTTGGAGATGAGACGTTCGCAGCCCAGCCTTTACTTTGCCAGAGGCGCAATTACCGACATGATGGCCTAATGGTGGAAGCGACAAGATTCGTTAAGAATTATTTGTAATCTTGATGTTGGTACAACCCCTAGGAATTATGAAAAATGTTTTATGTCAAAGGTCTAGGGGGATTGCAGTGTATATTACCTCTGACACTCCTACCCAGGAGCCCATGTTACAGGCAAGTGGGCTTCTAGGGTTACGAATTTCGGCACTTACTATCAGGACCTTCTGCGTTATCCCAAAAGCCCAAGAGCCCAATAATCATATGGGTAGTTCCCGAAATTAAGGTCCTTTTTTGGTACCCCTAAATAGCAGGTGCCGTAGTATAACATATAACCAAAATTTTGAGAACAACCCAAATACTTCTTCAAACCACTATGGGCTATTAGACCCTAAAATTCCCTATCAGGCCCCTACTACAGGTAGATTAAGGTACCCTTAAAGGTCTAATAGCCCATAGTGGAAAGCTATGATACAGCTTCTACTCAACATTCTGGGTTGCTGTTAAGGAACTTAAATTAAGTTACTATATTGAGGAAACCCTATTTTTTACTATATATACCCATTATGGTAACTTAATTTAAGTTCCTTAACAGCTTCTACTCAACATTTCTTGGTTGGACCTTCGGAGCCCGAGTTGAGTGTTCAGAACGCAAGCCTTAAACTCTTGTGGCTAGGGTTCAGGGTATTAGGGTATCAGGGTATTCGGGATTGGGATATTAGGGATTATTAGGGATTAGCATATTAGGGATTAGGGTATTAGGGTTTAGGGTTTAGGGTTTAGGGTTGTGATCTTGACTGAACCACCCCTAAGCCCCAAACCCCTCATTAGTTTAGAGGCTGGGCTCTTCAGCTGGGCGCAACACCCTAGACAACCCTAAGCGCTGAGCCCCCAAACCCCAACTCCTTGACAAGCCTAACTCCCCAATAAGACCCTTAAAACCCCGAACCCTAAACCCTTCTATTGTTTAGGGTTTACCTGAACACCAAGAGTATGTAGAATAATGGCCTTTTGCGCTGTTTTTAGGGGTTTGGGGCTACTATTTTACCTACTTTTGGGGTCCAGGTAGGGTTTAGGGTTTAAACCCTGAACCCCTGACTCAACTGGAAGCCGGAGGTCTTCTGCCTGGCCGACTTAGCGCAGACGGGCCACGTGACTCGTCCCCCTAAGTACTTACCTACTTGGAGGCTCATGATGTGAGCCATTGTCTAAACTCCTAGTATCCCCCTTAATATAGTATTACCCTATATAGTCCCCTATATAACCCCTTTAAGGAGTTTAGACTCTAGCTCATGTCATGATGTCATGGGGCCTAGTAGTAACGACTCATAACGGGGCTTATATTCCTGTTTATTATCCCCCTGGATGGCCTTGTAGGGGTTTCCCAAGTCGTAAGTAGGGTTGTTAAGCGTTACTAGGTCCCATCAGCCTTCAGGGAGGCAGCTTACGTAAGAGGATTGGGTCGCAGGGTTATCTGAGGATAGGTTTTGATTTTAAGGGCTCACCCAAAATCACCCCAAAAGGTGGTTCAAGAACAAGACGAGTCCCAGAACGGCATGGATTCCGGATTACGGAATTCTCTTAATTTTGGCGAGGCTTACTGATGCTTTAGGTAGTGGGCAAGTGGGTCCAGAGACTATACCAGATTCTGGATGGGGATGATGCATGGATCGTTGAAGGATCCACTACCCAAGGGGCTTTGAGGTTGAGGATTGAGCGGCGGCGCACAATAGATGATTTCAAAGTGTCAGACGTTGAAGGTTAAGCGGACGCCAACACCCCCAAAAAAGCTTCAAGAACAGCAAAAGCGGATGAACCCTAAGCTCTTGTCGCGCAGAAGGAAAACTCAGACAACTTGAAATGCAGGTATTTAGTTGAAGTGCGACGCTTCACCATAGTTAGTTAGCCTGCCTCAGTAATTTCTGCGCGGGAATTCCTTGCCGCTGCAGCTGTACCTAAAGTTATACTGTCAAATGATTGCGAAGTCTACGCCCGATTATACCAAGAGACCCACCGAGATTCTTTCCAGCAACTGAGATGAGGTAGAACCACACTGCCAGTAGTTAGGCAAGAGCGCAACACCCACTCATGAGATCTAGTATGTCACCTGATGAGAGGAGCCCGCCTAACTACAACGTCTACATGGTCCAGGTGCTAGGCCCCAAAGACCTTACGTAGTACTCCCTAAAGGGCACAATTAAATACCATACCTTTGGGTTCCGATAGCCGCTCAATGTAGTTAATACTTACAGACTTTGGAGCCCAACGTAGGCTTTGTTTTATATACTTGGATCTTTTGAGATGTAACCCTAAGCCCTAAACCCTGATATAGGTATCTGGACACTTCGGAAACCCTACAGTAAGCCCTTTTCCTTCCTGAAGCTGCGCCCTAAGATGATGGAATATCTAAAAAGAGCTCTCGAGACGGTAGGATGCCCGTACCCAGGTTCAGGGTTTAGTTTTAGGGTTCAGGTTTTAGGGCTTTCATTTAGGGTTTAGGTAATGTAGAAATCTGAAAATTAAGAGCGCTATCCCCAAACATATTCCATTAGCATGGAACATCGCGCGACACCCTCTTTCTATGATTCGGGCCCCTCCGGTATAGTGTCCGGACTTGCTGGAATCCTAGTCACATAGGTATAATGGATTGGAATCTTACCCAAACCCTCCAATGTAGTACCTTTTTGGTACTCCTAATAGGAGTCCTAACCAAAAAACCATACCAAACCCAAAAAGGAACTACATTAGAGGGTCTAGGTAACCCTCAACCCTAAACCCAAAGAGGAGCAGAACAAAGGGCTTTGCCAGCTTTGCTGCTACGGAGGGGAGGTTTCAGGGTCTGGGGGTTCGATTTTCCGGCACATGGTTTCAGGTTTGAGGTTTGTCTAGGATTTAGGGACGAAGAACATCAACCCTAACCCCTATAGTCCCCCTTAAGTAAATAGAATATGGGGTATATGGGGCTCTTCTAATATACCCAAAGCCATATTCTATCTACTTAAGGAACTATAACCCTAAACCCTAAACCCTAAATAGTAGTTTCCATTTTCTTTTCCATTATCCCTAGATAACCCCAATATGACCCTAATATTCTATCTACTTAAGGGGGACTATAAACCCTAGAAACCCTAAACCCCAAACCCTAGAAACCCTAAACCCTAAACCCTAAACCCTAGACCCATAGCCAGGGCCACTTCAAGCCCTTCTTTGCACCAAGGCACTGCACACTCGGCGTTGATTTTGCTGGCTTAGCCGTCCCGACTATTGCACAGCCCTAAATAACCTAAAAGCTCCCACCTCATAGGGACTACTATAGCGATCCATTCCCCCATTCCCTCCGAAGCACCAGAGGGTAACTTCTGAGGCATTTCAGACCTAAATATACCCCAGATCTTAAGCCGCGACTCCTACAGTTCTGAACCCCAAACCTTCTCGTCCTAAAACCCTTTCCAAGTTCCAAGGGGACCGATGTCTATGGTCTATGGATGATACGCAGCCTACTACAATATGTTTAGATTGGACACGGAAGTCCATGAGTAGCACCTTCTTCAGATTATTTAGAGCCCTATAGGATCAGAAAGGCCTCCCTCACGTCCTAACTCCTAAGCCCCAAAGCCTGAAGGCCCAAAATGCCCCAAGGTAGGTACGATCTATAGACGATACTATTCATAGGCTTAGATCCTATCTGACCCCTGATACACTGCTAATTTCCATGTCATCGTTCATCTGATTTCCCACTTTATTCTCCATTAGTACCCTAAACCCTACATAGCTCCTTTAAAGGGACCTAGGATTTCCATTTTATTTTCCATGTTGATCTTCCATTTGATTCCCGTTGTTCCTTTGCACCGTTAGATATATATATATATATCCCTTATATACATACATACTTACATGCATGCATACATACATACATACAGACATACATGTGTATATATATATGTATATATGTATGTATATATATATATATTACTCATATTGTTCAGGCTCAGACCCCCCGGTTTGGATGTATACTCTCTCGAGGTGAGTTTTCAGGAGCTCCGGGGTGCGATCCGCGGTCGCACGCACGGAGCCTATGCCCAGGGTTCAGGGTTCAGGGTTCGGGGTTCAGGAGTAGGGAAAAGGTGTAGATTTTAGGGCTGAGGTCTTGGAGTTTAGGTGTTGGGGATGTAGCACTTTCTGAAATGCTTTAAGTCTCATGCCTTGTTGAAGTCTGGTGGTTTCTAACCAGAAAAAACATTCAGATTTCTGGTTCTAGTGCCAGCGGCCACCATCGGTGCTAAAGCCAGGAGCTTTTCCAAACAACCCATGAAATCCATAGACAATTAAGCTAGACCGCAAAATGCTGGAACGGACAAAATGCCGTGATGTGTCCGCGTTGCATGCCATGTGTTTTGGCTAGTCGCCCTCATGCAAGTTTCTTTTACAACTACATCAGATCTCCTGCGACAGCCTAACGCTCAATCCCGAAAACCCCACGCCAAGGACTTGGAGAATCTCTTTATCCCCAAGCCCCAAACCTTGTGTGTGTGTGTTGCCAACATGAAGCTGCTGGAGGAGAAGGGGCCACCCACGAATTCTGGCAGGTCCTCACAAAACAACTGACAATGCAAATCCATGGAAAAGACTCTTTGAAGCTAAAACTAGTCCAGCACTTGCCTATGAGAGTTTGTTAAGCAACAGGGTGCAAGCCCTTTTGCAGGCTCCTCGATCTGACTTCTACCCAAGAATACCATACGCATGTTTGCTCTATAGCAATTCACCGCGCTAAGCATCCATATGCGGAAAGAGAACATTACCCTGATACTGCCACAAGGTCACGGCGACCATCACCCCCACCCACAAGAAGCTTTACAAGACCTTGCAGACCGTCTTCCTCTGGAACCTGTTATATAACATACCCCGAGGTCCCACTATACAGAAACCATGTACTTTGGCAATCTTGTACTGGAAGCCATTACTTGGGCTGTTGTATGCTTGGAGCCCTGAGGGATGCATGATGCATGCGTACGCTCTAACATATTCTCAGGGAACACCAAAACTGGGCAATCCGTGAGCCACGCAGTTTAGGGTTCTGGTAAGGGTTCTCGTTCTTGAAATTTGTAATGTTACGACACCTTGAACAGCTCTAATTTCAAGCCTCACCCTGGTGATCCAAGTCTGCAGATGATACTTATTTGGGGTCAATTACTTGGATCTCTGGGGTCACAATGATACTGCCGAGTTACGATCTTATACAGTCCAGTGGTTGTTACCAGGTCTTTCTCCATTGTGTCATGAATTGCGCCTTATCAAGCAGGACCCAGCATACACAGTTGTAATTAGCCACAGGCAAGATGTCCTATGGTTTGTCATTGTTTTGCCGAGTTTGTTTGTGGGAGGCTTTCTGAAGACAATAGGGCCTACGTCCAGACACCCTCTGCATGGCAACTACCATCCAGGCCTGAACGCCTGAGTCCTACACCCTCGAAACCTCTCCCTAGGGATCCAAATAACCCAATGTAGGTAATGTTTACAGACTTCAGGGCCCAAGGTAGGTATTAATTGCATACTTGGATCCCTAGGGTTTAAGCCATTACTCAGGCCTTTCAGTTTGGAACCCTGGTGCTACGTTCATCTCAGGTCTCTAACTTGAAAGCCTACATGCCAAAACCCTCACTCCCAGTAACCCCGACGCAAGAAAGGGAAAGCTGACATATAAAGGAATCTTACATAAATCTCAAACATAAACCCCTAAATCCCTACATCCTACCTCTCCAAAGTCACATACCCTAAACCCTAAACCCTATAGCCTAAACCCTAAAACCCTTAATCCTAAACCCTAAAACCCTAAATCCTAAACCCTAAACCCTAAAACCCTAACCCCAACCCTGAAGCTGTCATGGCGAACCTGAGGCCAGCACTGGCTATCTCCCGAAAAGAGATCTCAGCAGGTCAGCGGCAGCCTTACCAGAGCAGACTATGTTCATGAACACCCGGGCATATGGGTGTAGGGTTTAGGGTTTAGGTTTAGGGTTAAGGGCATTGCGGGACCCTCTGTGATCTCAAGTCCCCCGCCCTCATAGTATAGTCCCCCTTAAATAGATAGAATATGGCTTTGGGTACATTATGATAAGATCCCCATATTGTATCTACCTAAGGGTGAGTAATTATATAGGGCAAAGAAAGGTAGGGTCGCTCTTGGACGCTGCCTCGGGTCTGGTAGCTCTGGGGATTCATTTGAAGACAATAGTCATAGGGCTATATAGGGTTTAGGGTCTAGGGTTGGGGTTCTATAGGGATAATGGGAAAGAAAATGGAAACTAGGGATGGTCTGCATGTTAAGACTCCAAACTGAAACACATTCAAAACAGGCCGACTCATTAATGCCTGTCCAACATTGCCAGGGGAAAGTTAAAGGGCTACCTCATAGGCCTGCTGCAAGGTTTCCGCGCGTGCTGCGATTTTAGTGTTGCAGTGTGTTACTTGACTGCAACGTCAATCAGGTAGCCTTGCTTGTGCTTGGAGGTTCTTGGTAACTACCTACATGATGTGTTATACCTGGAGCTGCCTCAAATAAGGGTTGTCCCAACCCTGGCCCCCATAACACCCTTTAAACCCTGTAAACCCTGCAAACCTTGTAAACCCTATAAATCCTATAAGCCCCATAAACCCTACAAACCTCATAAGTCCCATAAACCCCATAAACCCTATAGACTCTGCAAACCCCATAGACTCTGAACAGCAAAGGCATGATGGAACCTGGGAGGTTGTAAGCCTAGTGTGCGGGCAAGCTGGAGGTCATGCACGCCTATCCCTGGATCTTTAGCCCCGGATCCAAATAGTACCAATAATGGAGCATCAAATGCAAAAAAAATGGAACATCAAATGAAAACTTTGGTTATAAAAGGGGCTATATACGGGTCCAAGCATACAAATACTACCTACATTGGGCCCTAAATTCTGTAAATATTACCTGCATTGGGTTATTTGAATCCCCAGGGTTCATGTTAATCCGACCTCAAGCCCAACCCCTAAACCCGATAAAAACCTGATACAAAGGCTTAAATAGTCACTAATCTCATAGTCACCAATCTCAACTTGAGGTCTGTTCGCGGTACTGTGAAGACCATTGGTATACAAAGAAGGTAGGACCAAATCATCAGTAAGTATTAAACCTGAACCGGAAGCCAAACCCTAAACATGGGGCTCTAACCCATAACCCTAAACCCTAGACCAGGGATTTTCGTCAGCTTTCTAGGTTGAAGATGCTATGGCGGGCCATGGACGTGCAAAGGCGTGTAGAGCCAGGATGCAGGGGCATTAGGGCTTAGGGTGTAGTCTTTAGAGTCTTACTCAACAGGTCCAAGGGCTCAAATACAGTATCAAAGCCTTGGGTCCCAAAGACCATTCAGATTATGGTATGTGGGGCTCGGAAACACCTACTAGTCACTAGGTGAGTCCTTACAGATAAAGTTTAAATCTAGATGACTGACCTTAGACCCTAGAACTTAAATCCATGACTGAACCCCTCAGAAGTCGGCTCCTTGATCAGAAGTAGCCCAGTTCTTTGAATTGAAGGGCTGATGATTGAAGGGTGATCAACAGCGTGTATTCCCTGGCTCCTCACCATAAGCCCTGAACCCAGACCCTGAACTCTTTTACGTGTCATACGGTGGCTGGTTGAAAGCTCATAATTTGGCACGATGCATGTGCCTTGAGCATTCCAGTGTTGCCGTAAAGTTAGCTGAAGCTGCTTAACACCCTATAGAGCCCCTGTATAACACAAGTTTCCATTTTATTTTCCACTTTCCTAGGTTGATCCTCCAGTATAGTAACTTGATCCAGAGCCGCGGCATGACCCTTAACCCCTTCAATTGAACTCATTATGGTAGCTTCATTGACACATGCTTTTACAAATCAGGCCATACTACAAGGCCTACGGAACCCTTAGAGTAAACTGTCTTGTGTTTAGGGCCTGGGGTGAGGGGATGTATGACACCCTCCCTTACAGAACGTGGCTACAGGAAGCCACAAGAGCAACCATGCCCCTATTACTAGTATTGCTATTACTGTTACTATTACTATGTACGATTTTCTTATTACTACTGTTGATGGAGGTAATCTTGCACCACCTTAAGTCCCTAAAGTCCTAGGAATTACAGTAGTTTAGGGCCCTGAGGTGGTGCAAGATTTCATCCATCAACAGTAGTATGATTAGTGCGGATAGCCCAGTGAGTTGGCAGTAGCCACAATCCAGAACACGGCAGAAAATTAGTGTGAGCCCTCACTCCACAGACTGTAGCTGACAAGACTCCAATGTGACCTGCTTTAGGCCCTGCCTTGTTTTGGATAGGGGTCTTTAGGCCTATACCCAAGAAGTCTTACCCAAAGCCGTGAAATTTAGATCCTGGGGCAGATCCAGCACGATATCATGGCCGTGCAGAATGTGCCGTCGGAAGCGTGCACACGGCCTTGGCAACCAAACAAATGGTCGAGCAACATCACAAAAACGCAGGCTTCTAGACTTTCGGACTTGGTGCTGGGCAATTTCGCCTTGCGTGCAAACATGTTCCATAGCCTTCCGCCTCGAGACAATGGGAATGAGGCGGGAGTCTGCTGGAACTGGATCCTTGGGATTCTCAAGCTTGGCAGCTGGAATCCCAGTGGCGCACGGAAGCTGTGCCTCGGAGATTGAAGTGCACTAAGTCACTAAGCCCTGAACCTGAAACGGTGGACATTTGCGTGGGGTTGGCAGCGAGAGGGGAGGACCTACATTCTGCATTCTCTTAGGGGTTTGGGTAGCTCCAAACTCTTTACTTAGTGCCTTCGATCTGCAAGGCAGGAACAGGGCCCCCAAACAAATCTTCCCTAGCCTTATGCGAGGAAGCTGGGTGATTATGTGGACCGCAGGGGACCCTACAAGGCTCTAAGCCTATACATAGTGATTCCTGCGCTTAACATTAAATACCGTCCACTGCCCAATAGTGGACATTCACCGCAAGACATCTTATCTAATGGCATGGTATTCAATATTAGGGGTGGGGGATGTTGAATATTGCAAGTACCTACTTTGATCTGTTTGAAAGCCTACGGGTATGACCTATCTTTCAGAAATCAAGCCCTGAACTCTGAGGCAGGCCGTCAAACCCTAGGCCCTGGCCCTGGGGCTCTAAATGGCACAACTAGGGTTTAGGGTTCAGGGTTTAGGGTTTGGGGGTCAGGGTTTAGAGTTTGGGGTTTTCTAGGGCTTTAAATCGCCCAATGTAGGAAACATTTGTAGAT
Organism: Symbiodinium pilosum; assembly: GCA_905231905.1. Lineage (NCBI taxonomy): Eukaryota > Dinophyceae > Suessiales > Symbiodiniaceae > Symbiodinium > Symbiodinium pilosum. The sequence goes on along the minus strand of CAJNIZ010044667.1, from coordinate 2,460 downwards.
ATTAGGACCCAATGTAGGTATTATTTCTAGACATAGGGCCGCCCGGGTAAACCATTAACCAACCTTATTCCCGAGAACGTGAACCCAATTTCAATGAGTTTATCCTGGAGACGTCTTGGGGTTGTGCTTCAGATTGTGATTCTGGTGCCGCCCTGCCTGCAATCCAGGAAACTACTATAGTATATGGGGGTTATATGGGAATAACTAATGGAAACTGGAAACTACTTTATTATAATGGGGTTATTTAGGGGTTTTATATATGGACGGCTAAGATTCAGAGGAGGCACGAAGATCCCCTAAAGATCCAGAACTCAAGCTCAAGACTCCCTGAGCGTGTTATCAACACCTCCCCTTAGAGCCCAGAACTCCGAACCAAAAGCATCATCCTGAATCCTGACCCCTAACCCCGATCCCTGACCTAAACCGCGGAAATCAGAAGCTCCTTGACATACTTTCGGAGTTTGTGTTCAATCTGAGCTTCAGAACCAGGTGCAAGTGTAATTTCCACGGGAGCTTCAGGGCAGTAAAAGCAACGCCTAGGTTTAGGGTTTAGGGTCTGTAGGGAACAAGGGAATATAATCCTTATGTAACCCCTATGCAGTACATTCCCCTTATTCCCTACTAAGTACCGGTAAGCAGACAAAAAGGAAAGAAGCCTGAATTCATGGGCTCCTGCTTGCAAGACACGACCCTAAATCCAAAGCCCCAACTTGTACCTGCTTTTCAGAATTCCAAACAACCTTTATGACTATTTATGGGCTTGTTTGAGGTTTAGGGTTTGGGGTTCTAGACCAGGGGTTCAATTCAGAATTCTAGGTTGAGGGCTTTCCGGCATTGGCCCCTAAATCCCAAACCCTAAAAACCCTAACCCCCAAAACCCAAGCCACTATTCCTTGTTTGCTCTGCTCTGCGCGCTAGACTGGGCTTGGTCAGTCTCGGCGCATTCTTGGCTTTGGGGCTCAGCGGTGCTTGTGCAGTTATGTAGAAGCCTTTATAATAAGCAAGATTATGATCCCTTAAAAGGGCTATATCGGGTATGGAGGGTTTTATGTTTTGACGGGAAGTGGAAACAAAATGGCAACTTAAGTGGACACTTGGTTAATGTAGGGGCTTAAAGGGATAAGTACGAATATTATGTTCCGAGGTTCCTTCTATTATGATGATATAGCCCTAAGGGTCCAAGTACCTAATAATCATATACTTACCCAAAAGCTGTACTACAATTACTATTACCCAAAAACCAAGTACCTAATTATTGGGTACTTGGACCCTTAGATTAGAGTGACCTTAGCAACTTCTTAGACTCCTGCAGTGTGGAGGGGAGTTGGGGGGTTCATATATATGGTTGCGGGATTAGGCTTAAGGTTTATGAGTGCAGGGATTTCCTAGACTTCCTAAATGCCTATGCTACCTAAACCCCAAAAGTATGTAAAAAAAATGCTTACAGGGCTATTATTACGGGTTTAGGGCCATTATTTTATATTTTTTTGGGGGTTTAGGTAATCACCGTCAAACCTGAAACCATGAGTATATAGGCTGTTTTCAACAGCAATAAAGATGAACAGCGGAGAGCCAAATGGGGACGAGCAGGCTAGGGATGTAGCGTTCGGGGAGTGGATTATCAGTCCAGGGGCAAGGGTTGAGCGATCTGGGCTTAAAAGATGGTAATTACTTCAGACTCTTTTTAACTTGCCTTCTTGTGGCATAGGGATTCATAAGCAGTTCTGGGTCATTCAAATCAAAGGAACCACTTGATTCAGGGTAGCTTCGGTTTGAGAGTTTGACCGGAAGCCGGCGACCGAGTCTTCTTTCCCAGGGGCCCACTTAAACCTGTACAGTACCCCGCGTAGCCCAAGATCCTCCTTGACGGGGAAGTGCTACCTAAACCCCCGAAATGTGAATGGCCCTAAGCCCATAATAAAAGCCCTAAAGGTCATTATGTTACATACTTTTTGGGGTTTAGGTAGAGTTGTTTGATCAGTTTTGGCGCGTGGCGACAAACGACCTTGCACTTCTTTTTGTTTCTTGCTGTGCAAGGGAGGGATTTTACCAGTGGGGCCCCAAGTGAGCCACAGTCTAAACTCCTTAAAGGGGTTATGTAGGGGATTATATCGGGGAGTACTATGGGGGATATTAAGCGGGATACCAGGAGGTTAGACTGTAGCTCAAGTGGCACCAAGGTGTTGTTTGTTTTCCCAGTGCAGGGTTTAGGGTTCTCGGCAATGGCTGTTCGGCTTCCGAGTTTCAAAGGCCAGCGCGGGCATGGCCAATGCATCATGCAGTACGGCCTCTACCTATGGCGACCTTATCTGCACATGGCCCCAAGAATACATGAGTAGTATTTATTTTGTCAATATTATGGTACCCATATAGAGTAAGATTATATCTTCCTTTGGGGGTCTAGTATTTTACATGAGGAATATAATCTTACTAGGTTCAACCATCAAAAAACATTACTCA
>CAJNIZ010044666.1:19519-42652 GCA_905231905.1 Symbiodinium pilosum | reverse complement strand
GGGGGGGGGGGTGGGGTGCGGCCAGAGGTCGGCGTGTCTGCAAGGGGGAAGAGGGGGTTTTTAAAGGGATCTGAACGCCCTGAGGCTGGACAGCCTCGGCGAATCGGCGAATTTAAGTTTCTTAACAGCAACCCAGATTATGTAGGGGAGTGTCAGAGGTTTTATTAAGGGGGATACTGGGAGTTTAAACTATAGCTCACATGATGCCAGGGTTTCGGGTTTAGGGTGTCCCCCATTACCCTGAAAATTAGGATATTGCCCCAACATCAGAGGAAAAGCTACACAGATGCCATGGAGAGGATTTCCCTGCAGTACGAGACGCATCGCTGGCCATGGCTTCTTTTGGCGGCGGCTCCCCCAGAACTCTAAATTGGCGTGATTAACAAACCCCCTCCCCTTAATAGGGATCATAATAGGGATCCTAATATTAAGGTCCTTAAAAGGAGGGGGTTTATTAATCATGGGTCTACATTATAGGGTTTACTGGTCGCCCCCAGGACCTAAGCTTCATGGCACTTACCCCTGATTAAGATGTATAACCCCTAAACCCTGAACCCTAAACCCTAAATAAACCCTAGCCCATAAAGCTGTAGCTCCTTGACTTACAGCTAGGGCTTAGATTCTAAAGGTCTAGGGTTTAGCTTCTAAGGTGTAGCAGTCTGGGTCTAAGACTAAGGGCTGAACCCAACTTCCAACCAACTCGTTAGGGTTTAGGGTTTGGGTTTTAGGGTTCAGGGTTTCGGGTTTAGGGTTTAGGGTGGGGCTTAGGGTTTAGGGCTTGACTCTAACCTTCAACTCGACATAGTAGAGATGGGATTGGGTTTGGGGATGTGTTCAAAAAGGTTATGAAGAGGTTCTATAGGGGGCTACATCAATAATCACCAAAGTGGCCTTTATAAAATTCCGTGTACGATTATGGTCTACAATGCCTGACATAGACCGCAGCATGATACTGATTATCTAGACTTTCCTGAATCCTTAAAAGCCCTGCGCACACCCAGTTTCCAATTCAGTTTCCATGCTCTTATCCGTCCCTAAACCCTAAACCCTAAAACCGAGGCCCTGGACCCTAATATCTAAAATCCTAATCCCTAAATTCACAACCCTACTCCCTGAACCCTAAACCCCCAATCGGACACACCAAAACATAGTAGTTCCCCTACCTAGGGAGGCCCCAATGCCAATATAAACCCCGAAATACCACAATCCTTATTATAGGGACCCCTAAAAAGGTACCCAACTTTTGAGAAACCCTAAACCTTAAACCTTAAACCCTTCACCCTAAACCCGGGGAAACACCCCTGTGGGAAAGTAAGGTAGACCTGCAGAGACCTTGTGCTCCAAAGAGGTGGGCTTGTAGGGGGCCCGAAAGCGCCAGGTTGTTTAGGGCTTGGGGTCTAGGGTATAGAGGTTTAGGGGTAAGGGGGTTTAGGGGTTGCAGGCTTAAGGTCAGGGGGGTTTAGGGGTTACAGGTTTAGGGTTAAGGTTCAGGGTGCGGTAGCAATTAGTGCAATAGCTAGCAGCTAGGCCCCGTTGTATCCTTTCTGAACAACCGAGGTCTTCCACCCCCCACTTTGTGGCGACATGGAACCAGTTGGAGCGGCGGAACCCCTGAACTCCAACGACTTTCCAGAGCTGGAAAGATCCTCTCAAAAGATTTTCTTCGCTTCGGCAATGATGTTGTGCGAAAATTGGCCGGACCATGCCGTCATACATGGTGTAGGCTCCGCCATATTGGTAGATCACTCCTTGTTAAATGCCCTAGCTGCGCTGGGCCACTGCAGTGAAATGCCTATTCATATACCCCTATGAAACACCCATATGTGTGTATATATATATATAAAACCAGCTGCAAGGAACCCTAAACCCAAGATCCAACTCTGCTATTTAGTGTGGAGGGTTCAGGTGATGGAGTAAACGCATACGTGAACCTTGAGGAGTGCGGTGTCAAGTGTGTACTTGGGGTCGTGGAGGATTTCATCTGTAAATTCAAGGCCGAATTGCGTTTCTTGCGTTCTGTATAGTCCGAGCACCTAGCAGGAGGATGCTTGCAATCGCCGTAATCCTCTCCCAATGATTAAGTTGCCCGCCCCCTATCCCTAACATATGTGACGCAATACATACCTGGAACCTTCATTGCAATCCTATTATGGGTTTAACTTCTACGTTAGTTCTGAACCCCCAAACCCTACGCTGTAAATCTACCCTAAACCCTACACTAAACCCAAAAGCCAAAACCCTAAACCCTAAACCATCTCAGGCTACGGTGCATGGCTGTGGCAGACATTTCAACCAGACCTCGAAGGAGGACCTGGGCCAAAGGGTGTTTAGGGAATTTAGGGTTCAGGGTTTCAGGTTTGGGGTTTAGGGCTGATGGTTTATGCCTTACGGGAGGGTCATGTGGACTTAGTAAGTGTACTTCTAACCCCTACGGTGGATATCAAAAATCCTGCACAACCCCAAGTACCGTATACCTTGTGAATTATGGTACTATGGTATATCATGCAGGGAGTTTTAGTATCAACAGTATAAGTCACATAGTAAACCAGGTTATCCCACTTATCAACATAGGCACGGAGTCCCCCAGAAGCTCCAAGTAAGGGCAGGACAGGTTACCCAACCTCTTTAGAACCTAAGCATACGGAGGTTTCTCAAAGTAATCCCCGAGAACTCCTAACAAGGATCACCAACATCCCCTCACAATATGCGTGTATTTCTGGGGTCCCCATGGGCTCCCTATTTTCCAAAGCTCATAGATAGTAATTGGGCTTTATCCAAAGGCTCCTAGGCAGCCTCTTAAGTTGTGGAGGTAAGGTGGTGTACTAGAAGCTCCTCAACCCCGAATGGTTTGGTACATTGACTCTTCCTGATACTATGACTTCTACGTTTACTCATTACTCTTCCTCATGAATTCTGTTAGTATGGTTGTCTGCACTTGTTCTCTTCAGGGCCTTGCTTTATGGTACTGAGGCTTAATTAGGGCCTCAGGGTCTGTGAAACTTTCGGCAGAGCCAGATGAGAAGTTTCAAGTCCGAGTCTCCTAGACCTACGTTGTACTACAGATACACAATATAATTATCCTAGCGATACCCCTGTCAGCCCCTTTTTGGGGGCCTAGAGGCCAGTCCTTTTTGAGCATTTACGAGGTCTAGGTTGAGGTTCATGGGGTCTCATCAAGACCATTGGTCTAGAGACCCTAGACATAGGGCTCGTAAAGCCTTCTACTGACGTTTTCTTGGAACGTCTTCTTATCTCTGAGGCCTTGAAAATGAATATACCGCAGGTATATAACTCTCAGAAGCGTGTGTACTGTAGCACCCGCAGCATTGTTTGGCAGAGTTCCACGGAACGATTTGCGGGGCCCCCGAATCCATAAAGTACACTCCTAAGCCCGGAAGCTCGAAACACTCTACCCCAAACCTCTCGTAATGCTGGTTGTTTGTGGCTTACCCTGGGGCCTAAGTTTATAAATAATACCTACATTGGGCCCTAAACCCTATAAATGGTACCCACATGGAGCCTTAAGGTTCGGTCCCCAGAAATCCAAGCCCTTGCAATCCATTGCCTTGTCTTCCTCAATGGTGAGGTCGTTGTGCAGGAGATCTACCCTAAGCCCTCAACCCTATGATAAATATAAGCCGAATCACAGCCTTTGCAATGGATATTTGCCTGAGATATCATGGAGCGGCTTAGGGTCTGTTTGAATTTGTAACATTTACTTGAATTTGTAACATTTACTGATCCTTGTTTGGCCGGTAGTCGAGTCCATTTCTAGGGCAAGCGAACAGTCGCCGATCTTTTGTAAGTAGAAGTCATAGGGGCAATCCCAGGTTACTCTGTTTGGATTGCTCAAGTTGGATGGAGTTTTGCAAAGCCGTCCCTAGATAGGAGTTCTCAAAACAATCCTTGAATCATCCCTGATAAGGACCCCTTTGAATCCCCTTGCCCTGTTGAGAAACTCCCATACAATTCCAGCAAGGACCATGCTTGGCTGATAATCCGTACATTTCTAGCGTTCAATTTTCCCAAGCCCTGAACGATCATCCGCAAAGTTTGAAGGATCTTCATGATAGGGACACCCAAACAAGGACCAAGACAAACTACACAGAAGTTCAGCAGTAGCCACTAAGTGTAGACCTTTGTTGAACAAACCCTCTCCCCTTGGTAGGGAATATAATGTGGATCCTACTATTGAGCCCTTCAAGAGGGAGGGGGGGCTTGTAAGTCAGGGGTCTACTGTAGACCAAAATCTCTTACCCCTAAACCTTAAACCCCAAACCCTGCATAGTTCTGAGCCCTAGACCCCATATCTGAAGTCAACCCCAAATTCAGGGTTTGGGATTTAGGTTTCGGGGTGTAGGTTTTAGGGCTCATAATCCCAAACCTAAGCTGCTAAACCATCCGACACCAGGTGCAGCCCTTTCTGGCTTCTAGTCAGCTTCTCTTTCGTTTGTCCTTTTCTTTGTTCCATAGAGCCCGTGGCAGCCGTCGAGCCAGAACCTCGGTCGAGGGGCTGTCAGGAAGGTTTATGTCAGTTCAGGTTTTTTGGGATTTAGGGTTATTTTGTGTAGGTATTGGGGTTTAGGGTTTAGGTTTCAGAGTTTAGGGTTAATTTATGTAGGTTTTAGGGTTTTGGGTTTAGGTTTCAGGTTTTAGGCATGATTTTTGTAGGTATTATATAGAGTTGGTTTTGGGGTTTACAGGGATTATACACGGGCTCTGACGGGATGTTCTGGAGATTCTGTGAAAGGCCACATGGGGAATGAATAGGGAATGTGGGTGGCGGAGAGAGGCATTCTAGAGGGATTATATGTAATTTTAGTGGGATTCGACAGGGCCTATGTACAGGTTATTGAAGGATTGCATAGAGGGTATAGAGGGCCAGATGTGTACAGGGATTGATGAACGGAGACCCAAATGGAAAGAACAATGGAGAAAGACATGGACTTTGGGAGTATACAGGCGTTAAGGACTTACTGCAGACTCCAAGAGACCTTGTCTGAGTCAATGACATGAGTCGAGGCTAGTAGCGGGTCATAGTCGTGAAGGCTTTTGGGCCGCAAGTTCAATAATGGTTCTTTCGCTCAGGATTTAGGGGTTAGGGTTTAAATATGGGGTTTGGGGTTGTTAGGGTTCGAGATGTTTATTTTTGTTTACCCCGGTGGGTAGTTCAGTCAGGACGGCGCTGAGGATGGAGATTCGAGGGTTGAGAAGAGCCGTTGCTAGGAGCCATGATTTATTTCCCGAAGCTATAGACCTAAACCTTAAAAGGATTGTAGTATATTGGGGCCCTCCTGAGGCCTAACACCTAAATCCAAAAACTAACACGGAACCTGATAAGGAGCCTTTTGACGAGTACCGGTCTGTTGAAGGGGCCTACATGGAGTCGCATGTTATCTTTGGGGAGGATACTTCTTCATGGCTTCCTACATGTTACTGTAAAGTGGAGGGCTTAGGGTTTACTGGATCAATTTTAGGGATCCTTTACATTTTTTGGTATGGGATTCCTTGTATTTATGTAAAAAGGATCCATTTTCTTCCTGGGGTAATGTGGGCTAAGTTTAGGGGCCTTGAAAGTTGTCGATTGATCATACAGGCTGTTGCTTTGGTACAAGCATGCCCTGAACCCTCATCAGCCCTAAACCCTAAATCCTACACCCTAAGCCCTAAATCCTAAAATCTGAACCTAAACCCTAATCCTTCGGTTTAGGGTTTAGGGCTTTGTCGTCCTGAGCCCTGGAGCCCTTTTGTATACCAGGCAACCCACATACACACATGGCAAATTCCCGGAATAATAGCTCAGGGCTCAGGGTTCAGGGTTTTGGTGGGTTTAGGGTTTAGGGTTTATTGAGGTTAGGGTAAGAGTTAGGGTTCAGAGATCAGAGAGCTTAATGTCTCTAGGGCTTAGTGTTTAGGATTCCAGGTTTAGGGTCAAGGGTTGCCGAGCCTTGTCACTCAGACCATCAATCACTGTGAAGATGTTCCAGACCCTGTGCCCAAACCTAAACCCCATATATGCCCTACGGTGGATACTAAAAATCCTGCATGACCCTAAGTACCCTAAACCTTGGGAATAATGGTACTATAGTATACTAAGGTCATGCAGGATTTTCAGTATCAACAGTAAGTCTCAGCACTAAGCCCTAAGGCCTAACCCCTGAAAAATATGCAAGGATGTTCCTGATCACCTACATGGAGGGCTTGTCGTTTGGCATGCTGGCCTATGACGCGTCGCAGGCAGCATGGTGGAAGGGTTTTAGGGTTTAGGGTTTTAGGGTTTAGGGTTTAGGGGTTGAGGGTTTGGGGTTTAGGGTTTTAGGGTTAGGGTTTTTAGAGTTTAGGGGTTTAGGGTTTGGGGTTGTGTCTTTGAGTTGCGGGCTTTTCCGTTTTAACGTACCTTTCGACTAGAACTCCGAGTGTCGCCTCATTGTCAGCTTATTGTTCTTTAGATGTTCTTCGTCTAGGTACCCCAGTAGTACCCTTTTACCCTTTTTATTTGGGAGTCTCCTCATTAAAACAGAACAGTAGGAAAAAGGGTGCCCTTCTTATTTGGGGTTTACTGGGGAACCTAGTTGTAGTTGCAAATACTAGAAATCTGTTAGTAGGTCTGTCATGAGCTTTGCTAGAAGAGGCTTTGGCTATGGCGGCTACGGATTGGGCTCTCAAACCCAAATTTCTGAACCCAACCTAAACTCCTGATTGCAGCCCCCCAATCACCTACAGTTTTATAGGCTATACCTATGAATTAGAGGCAATTCTGAGTCAGCTGTACTGTAGGTACTGGGGGTCACAGGTAGCCCTTACACCCTCAGCCCTACATCCTAAACCTTGATCTCCATGAACACGGAAACGATTGTTGAAAGGGTCCAAGGGTTTAAGCCCAAAACCTCAAACCCTAAACTCTAAACCCCTAAATGGTAGTTTCGGTCTTTTCCATTATCCCTATACTTCTGAAAACCCTAAGCCCTAAGGCCTGAATCCATTAACTAGAACCCTTTCAAGGGGATATCGCGGTTACACACTAAATTTAGGTTGGGGGCACCTGTAGGGTTCTAATTAGGGTTTCAGGGGATACCTATTAAGGGGTATACCACAAATTTAGTCCAGGGCTCATATACGGGTATATAGGGCTTATGCAGGATTTAGGGTTTAGGGTTTACGGCTTCCCAAAATTGGGGCTAGCTTAATTTTTGGGGTCCCTCTTATAGGGATTGTAAGCCCGAAGCCCAGCAGGGCCGCGCCAAGCACATTTCGACACAGACCATTGTGGCATTGACGCGCCTTGGTGTCGAGCTTGTTAATCTTGGGTTTCAGGGTTTAGGGTTTAGGGAGGTCTGTTGATGAAACAGTGGGAGTCTCCAAAAAAGGGGGGGGGGTAACATTGTAGAGGTCCCCATAAATGAAGAAAGTTGAGACACATTGACGGTTTTAGTTTTCAATGGAAACTACCAGGTTGAGAACTCTGCACATGATGGCAAATACTGAACAGAATTGAAGATCTTCTAATTGTGGCGCTTCGACAACATGCCAGTCCAGAGGTTCAAACCCTCAACCCTAAATCCTACACTCCTTGCATCAAGGATTTTTGAGGAGGTACAGGACGAAAACCTTGTTGTTTGCCATGTGAAGTTATGTTATGGCTTTTTGGTCTTTGTGGGCTTTGGGGGTCTGATTCGGGCTCCTTGTTGTCGCAACACTGATTGTTCGTGTGAGGCGGACCTGAAAATCCCTGTAAGCCTTGAAATAATTACCCTGAACGGGAGCCTACTCTAAGATAGGCAGGGAGAAGCCCAAGCTATGACCAGAACAGATGGCAGTTTAAAGCTGCTAGTATAGACAGCTCCAGCATTTCATAACATACCCTAGCAGATTCTGAGAACCGCAGACCTTCTCTCCCAAGGCCTTACATCATGCGTAAGGATTCCCTTTGGTTATATAGCTGGGAATGAAGGAAGGCAGAAGAACATGGAAACCACTGTAACGGGTTATATAGGGACCACAGAAAGGATCCTTTCCTCCATTGCCAGCTAACCAGAGGCCAGAAGGATGCCGAACTCTATCTTTCAGGAGTTTAGGGTTCAGGGCTTAGGGCCTACAACCTACATCTTCTGCATCTTGATCCATTCCCAGAACCCTATAAACCATAAACCCCTAAGCCCTGAATCTTTGAATCCTAACCCTAAGCCCTACCCATAAGCAGTAAACCCTAAACCCTAAGCCTTAAACCCAAGCGTCATCCCAGGATCTCCCTGGCGCTCTCCGCACTGAATTTGCCAAGGGCTTGGGCCAGCTGCCCGACTTGCAAAGCCATGGTACATATATATATATATATGTATATACATATGTATATAGTCATGTATGATCGTGTATATGGGGGCTTGGAGGTTTAGGGTTCAGGGCTTAGAGTTTAGGGTTTTAGGGCTTAGGGTTTAGGGCTACAGGTCTAGGGTTTACGGCTTAGGCTTTAGGGCTTCGAGTTTAGGGCTTAGGTTTAGGGCTGAGGACTGAGGGCTCAGGGCTTGGGGTGGAAGTCTGAACACTCAGGAACAGAGCTTAGGTCGAAGGTGCGTTGCGCTCTCGGGTTTAAAGGGGGTTCAGGGTTTGCAGTTAAGGCATAGAAGTATGTCAGGCTAGATCCTTAAAGCCTGTCCTACTGTAATTGTCCCAGTAGGATATAATCCTATAATATAGTAGTTTCCATTTTATTTTCCATTATCCTAAGATAACCGCTATATATTCTGTAGGCCTTTCCAGCCTTGCTGCTCCCCCCTCGTTGCCCTCCCGAGTAGCATCAATTACCTTAAGTCATCCCTAGACAATCCTTATATGACCCTATGGTTAAGGGAGCCCGCAGTATTTGGGTGAGGTGTCCCATATCTTCAGATCTACATGGGAAGTGACAAGTGGCAGAAGGGATGGGATAGGTCTCTAGCTAGAGAATTGCAAGTTCGCTGCTCCCCAGGGAGTAGCGACAGCAGCACCAGGCCGGCCCGCAACAAAAAAAAAGAAGCGGAAACTCTGCCGAACCAACAGCCCGCCAGAAGCAACAAGCCCAGCCTACAGGGACCCGGCGGAAAAGGAGAAGGCGGCTCTCGACAAGGAGGTCGTGGTGCCTGTGCCGGCGCCGGGTGCCGCGCCAGCCGAGGAGAAGGCTGCGGGCGCCCTGAGCGAGGAGGAGAACAAGGACGGAGCACTCTTCCGCTGCAGCCGACCTACCCAAAGCCTAAACTAGCTCCGCCTTTTCCCAACCCCAAACCCTGAACCCTAAACGTGAAACCCTAAACCCTCTTTGAACCCGAAACCTCGAACCCTAAACCCGAAACCCTGAACCCCCAATCCTAAACCTTACCAGACTCCTGAACACCAAAACTTCGGAATCCTGGCCGAAGGCTTCCCCCACCAGCAAAAATTGTTTTCCTATACTCCCTCCATCTATCTATCTATCCATCTATCCATCTATCTATCTGTCTATCCATCTATCTATCTGTCTATCTATCTATCTATCTATAGGGTTTAGGGTTCAAGGCTCTCTCTGTGGGTGCATGTGGCTTGTCTGGAATACAGGGGTATACGGGAGAATCAAATGGAAAGGCAAATGGAAAATACATGGAGCCTGGATTTTTCTAGGGATTACAAGGATGATGTACATAAAGCTTTAGGGTTTAGGGGTCTAGGGGTTTAGGGGTTTAGGGTTTAGGGTTTAGGGGTTTAGGGTTTAGGGTTTAGTGGTTTAAGGTTTAGGGTTTAGGGTTCCGCGCGAGCCCACCCGTAAGGTAAGCCAAAGAGCCCTGCACTTTGGTCGCAGAGACCCAGACAAAAGGTACCCTAAGAGTCCAAGTACCTGATCATCACATACTTACCCAAAACCTGTACTATAATTACTATTACCCAGCACCGAATTACTTAATCATTGGGTACATGGACCCTTTGGGGTAGTTTCTTGAAATCACCAGTTTGTGGCGTGCGGCTGGGGAAGACGCGGTTAAAAAGGCAGTTCTCCAGAGCACCCGGCCCTTTGTGTGGTGCTGACCCTCTGGAAGGAAGCCCCTTTTGGGTTTGGCAACAGGGCCGCAGTGCTCATACACCCTGTGTCCTAAACCAAAACATTCTTGATCACTATAGGCCCCAAGCCCTGCACCCAAAGCCTAGATCCTAAAGCTGTTAAAGGAGTAGTATTCAATTTGGGGAAACTATGGTACCCAATATAGAGTAAGATTATATCCTCCTGTTGGGTTATAGTATTTTATATAAGGAATATAATCTTACTGGGTTTAACCACCAAAGAAACAGTACGCAAATGAAGCAAACATGCAGCTGAGGCAAGGTGCATAAGTTGATCGTCGTCACGGGCCCCAGGGGCGAGACAAACAGGATTTCGGGGCTTCGGGTTGAGAGTTTGTCTGGGGTTTCTTTGTAGGCCCCTGAAATATTTAATATTTTCCCTAATGGCTTTAATAAGGGACCCTATATACTATCATTTTTCAGGGGGTTTTAGGGGCCAACCCAGGTTTTAGGCTTCAGGGTTAGGGGTTCAGGGCTTTGGCTTGAGGTCTTGAACTGAAGCGTTTCGGGTGGAGGGTGTGGGGCCGAGGGCTCATTCCGGGGCTCTACGCTTTATAAGTACTACCTACATTGGGCCCTAAACCCTATGAATAAGACCTACATTGGGCCTTAAACACTGTAAATAATTTGTATGAATGAAAGGGACCCCTGAAAAGGTAGCTCTAATTCTTCACGGCACCAGCCCCTCTGCGGCTCATTCCCCCATTCCCAAAGGGCCCATGTACCCAATAATTAGGTACATGGGTTTTGGGTAACAGCAATCGGAGTACAGGTTTTGGGTAAGTGTATGATTATTAGGTGCTTGGACCCTTCGGGGTTTTATGGGGGCTCCACAATCCCACATTTCCACGAGCTGTGGGGGATATCTGTACGAGCTATGGAGGATGTTTGAACATCATTGGTCTCCTGCTTGTGAATCCTTTTTGGAAGGACATTGTCAGAATGAGTCATAAATGTTTGACCCGGCCATCCGTTTATAATTCCTCCTATCCATAGGGCCCCTTACGACCCTTTTTTCTCCTGAGGACTCCCCCCAAAGTTCATTAAACCGCTACCCCTTCAATCACACTTGCCCCAGAAAGTTTCAACGTGCATCCAACAGACTTCCCTCGGTTCGGGCGCAAGCATTCCCAGAGGGTTCAAGTACCCAAAATTTAGGTACTTGGGTTTAGGGGAATAGTAGTTACAGTACAGGTTTTGGGTATGTATATGATTATTAGGTATTTGGACCCTCCGGGATTTGCCTAAACCCTCCTCATACGGTTTAGGGTTGAGCCCTAAGCCCTGCACCTTGGACTTTAAATCCCGAATCCTAAGCCCTAAAGCCTACCTGGACCCAAAAGTATGTAAAATAATGGCCTTTATGGCTATTCTTAGGGGTTTAGGGCTATTATTTTACATACTCTTGGGGTTTAGGTAATCCTTAAGCCCTATTCGATCCCTAGACCCTAAATCCTAAACCCAGAAGCCCAAACTCTGCTGAGGTCTTTGTGGGCTGCTGCTTGGGCAGTGCAGCCTGCTGGCAGGTTGCGCGTCTAGGGGTTTTAGGTCTTTGGGAATACATTTCGTTTTGGGTTTAGGACTTTCAGGTCAGGATTTAGGATGTAGGGTTCAAGGTTTCGGGATCAGGGTTAGGGTTTCGGGATTAGGGTTTAGGGTTCAGGGATTAAGGGTTAGGGTTTTGTTTTTGGCCGCGGGTTGGGTCCAAGTACTGAACTGAATAAATGCGTATTCGGAACTTTAGTAATAGGACTCGCTATATAGGTTTTGGGATGGATATCAGTATTGGGTGCGTGGACTCTTGGGCCATAAGTAGTTTAGGCTTGAAGGCTCAGAAGTGTTCGGGCTTATCGATTTCAAAGTGGTGGGGACATCACGGTTTGAGGTCTACCCTACAGCCTCTTGAAACCCCTGAATCAAAATGCGCTTGTAGCATTGTAGTGCCAATCGCTGCAGAATCTCCATGTGTCAGTAGGGTTCCGAAGGCTTCTTTTAGGGTTTTATGAGGTTCATACAGTTTATTCAGAACCTCCCCACCATATGGGGCTTTCCCAAGCTTAGGGGTACATTTTTGCGGGTCCCACTTTAATCAGGATTATAGTATTTGGTGGTTTGCACTGGATCTTGTTTGTTTTGGGAAACTACCCCTTCGGGACTAATTAGACAAGAGCAGTATGGTGCTGACATAGATCTTCAGCAAATGCGATTCTCTTTCACAACTGCCCTCGACCTTAAGCCTAATTCCAAACCCCGAACTGATAAGAAGGGGTTTTTGGTTGCCTCAACCCCTAACAACGCGCAATCTCAGCGCCGAGCAGAGTGTAATGTCTGGTGCAGAAATTGTCAACGAATACGATAGGATTAAATATGGTGGGGGGAGTCATCACATTCAATTGGGGGGTCAAGATGGGACCCAAGATGTTACGTAGGTTGAAAGCCTCCATACCAACACCCGTAGTAAAGACCCCTCCCAATACGCGTCTGCTTTGTCGAGATGTTTGGGTACTCGGTGGGTTAATATGGAGATAGTCATGTTGTTATGTGGTGTTTCGGGGTTGGGTTATGAGCGTATTTCCACTTCACCCTGCAAGTATGGGTCCTTAAAGATTCCCAAACTGTTCAACCCTCGTTCATTTCCTTGAGAGCCACAGAGGATGATTCTCCATTCGCCCCGTTCGAGTAATTCTGGGCTAGCCTCACTGATAGGTTAAGCGGGGAACTACTATTGAACTGCAGGTAACTGAGGTTACGGGTAGTCCTTAAAACTTAGCCTATAACCCGAAACCACCAAAACGTAAACCCCTAAACCCTAAAACCCTAAACACTGAATCCCAAACCCCCACCCTAAACCCTAGAACCCTAAACCCCAAGCCCTTAATACTTAACTCTAAAACCTTAAACCCTAAAACCCTAAACCCGAAAACCCTAAACCCTAAACGCCTAAACCTTAAACCCGAGTAAAAATCCCAAACCGCCAAAGCATCCAACCGGTCCGACCCTGCTGTGCAGGTTGCCAAAGACAGCCAAGCAGATGGCGAGGACCGGCCCTGTGTCACCCATGGGGGGTAATGGAATTTGACAGTTTTCCAAAGTTAGGGGTCCCTTCTGCAGGTTCCTATAATAAGGATTATAGCAATTTGGGGTCTATATGGGGTACCTTTACTTAGGGAAACTACCATTTAGGGTTTAGGGTTTAGGGAAACTACTAATTTAGTTTAGGGTTTAGAGTCTAGGAGCTATATTAGGGTTATATTGGGGGTATATTTGGAGAATGGAAAAATTGGAAACTACTATCATATTACGCTTATATTGGGCTGATGGAGAATGAAATGGAAACTACCATAATATGAGGGTTATATTGGGTTTGTATTGGGATAATGGAAGATAGCATGGAAACTACTAGAATACAAGGGTTATATTGAGGTTCTATTGGGATAATGGAAAGTAAATTGGAAACAGCTATTTAGGGTTTGGGATTTAGGGATTTTCGGATTAGGTTCCCTTGTGTGTGTAGAGTTTAGGGATCAGGGTTTGGAGATTTGCGTTTAAGGTTTAGGGATTAGGGTTTGGGGATCTGGGTTTAGGGTTTGGGGATTAGGGTTTGTGGATTTGGGCTTAGGGATTAGGCTTTAGGGCTTTGGTATTAAGGTTTAGGATTTAGGGCTTAGAGCCCTAGAACTATTGTAACTCAGGCTACCGATAACCTGGGACGGTGCATCTCTCACCACTACGTACCATCCGCGTGTGCTGGTTCTTTTCTTGCACGCGTGCTTACGCTCGCTTTCTCATTTCCTGCGCAATCTTTTTGGCAAATGTCCAATGTCCATGCACCCTCCCGGAAACTAGAAGGGAAACCCAAAAGGGACCCCATAAAGACTACAGTCCCTTTAAAAAGTGAGCTAGTTGTGTTTCCATGTCACTTTGGGGGAGTGTAGCTTCTTGAGTCGGAAGACAGTACTGCAGGACTTCGGATTTCAAAAAGAGCCAGATGGCCCTAAACCCTAAATCCTAGACCCTAAACCTTAGACCCTAAACCCTAAATCCTAAACCCTATTTCGAATGATCCTTCAGGTTGGCTTTTTGTCCTTTAGGGTTTAGTTTAGGGTTCAAGGTTGAGGGAATTCCCATGTGAGGCAAATTCTATGTAAGAGTCCTAGTGTACGACTGTTATCGGCTTAGGGGCCTAACCTGAATCATGTTTTAAGGGACAAAGGATGAAACATCAGCAGCCTATACCCTAAAGACTAAACCCTTCACGGCGTTCTGAGCACGAAGACTCGAACACAAGCTTCTTACAGCAGTGCAAGCCCCAACCCTTCCAAGCCCTAAACCCAACTTCGCCCCCCTTTAACCCCTGAACACTTCCGCACATTGCAGGACGATCTTCGGGTGCCAGGGGTGCCGCAGCGACACAGCAAAGCAGCGCTTGGGCTGCAGTTCGTCAAGGGGCCGCAGTCTTCAATCCTATCCTTACACACCAAGACTGGGCACCAGACCTTGGAGTCCTCCTTTCAGTTTTCGAAGGTATAGTATCCTCTTCTAGCAGTCGCGGGCGTACCAAGCACCCTCGCCGAAAACTGCTAAAATTTTACAAAACACCATTATTGCAGACTCACTGGAAAACCTTGGCCCCTGCGCCAACGTTCATTTGAGGGAAGATCTATGGTCAAGACTTTGAAGTCCCTGCCCCATAAACTCCCCGGCGCCCCGCTGATGATAACTCCCGCCCCATGCACACAATAGGGTACTCTTCTAATTCTAATGATAAACCCCCCCGGCCCCGCACAGCAGGGTACCATTACGTGCGAGGAATACTTATGATTCAGTAGGGTGGTGGTGGGGGGGGGTAGTACATTATTACCGTGAGGGTTCAAGTACCTAATAATCATATACGTACCCAAAACCTGTAGTGCAATTACTATTTCCCTACACCCACGCACGGGTTAGGGAAGGTGATTAGGATGACCTGCCTGGGGTTGCGACGTTGTTTTGGCGCATTGAAGTGGATGTTTACCCTCGATTAGGGGTCCCCTGGTTGGAAGCCCTTGTAATGAAGATTATAGGGTTCAGGGTTTAGATTCTAGATGTGTGTGGCTTGGGCATGTGGAAACTCGTAATAGGGGCTTTCGTCTGTTCGGAGGAAGCTCCAAAAATGATAGATGAATGCATTGCGCTGGTTGGTTGGCCGGAGACCTTTGCACTGCATATGCAACGCTCTGAATGAAAGTGAAGCCGCAGACTTGCAACTCTGAACCTTTCCGTGGATGGTTCTGAGGTAGGCTTTATCGAGGTATCGCAACGCTTATATCCCAATTCCCACACCTTGTTGTTCGTTTCAGTTCATGATGCTATACAGGATGATGCAAGATTTCCTGCATCCATTGTAGTACCTTTCCGAAAACTGAAAGCGGTAAATCATAAGCCATATGGCCCCGCTAAAAAGCCGGCAGACTGTGTAGGGTAGCAGGGCCCCTCTTCGTGAGTGTATATACTTGTGTCCACCTTGGAGGATCATGAATTCAAGCTAAATCATCTAGGTCGACACTGTACAATGCAGGTTATCTATGTGGGCGCTGTGGTGATGGGAGTTCTGTCCCTTTTGATCTCCTGCCGTGACCTGGCGCTAAAGTGCTCCTTTCCGCACTTTGTTAGAAATGGTCCGAGGATCCGAGTGAGTTGGGGAATTGATGAGGGTTGATCTGAGCCATGATCACAGCTCCTTAAGGGGGATCCTAGAGGGAATTATATAGGGGACTACAAAAAAGGGCTAGGAGTTTAGACTGTAGCTCATCTGGGTTTGAGAGCCTCAGGAAGAAAGCATTAGATTGCGGACACAAAGCCCTCAGGGTCCAAGTACCAAGTAATCATACTTCCCCAAAAGATCTGTGCTACATTCTGTCTCGACAAAATCTCAGTGTTGCATCGTCTGGACGCTTCAGGTAGTTAAATCCTAAACCCAAACCCCTAAACCCCTAGACCCTAAACCCCTAAACCCTAAACCCCTAAGCCCCTAAACCCCTAAACCCTAAGCCCTGTTCACCGCCAACCGAGTACTCACCTCGTGGGGTTCGCAAACGCACCCATGTGTTTTTTGGGTTTAGGGTTTAGGGTTCCATGACCCAAGGTTTAGGGTTTAGGGGTTTAGTGTTTAGGGGGTTAGGGTTTTAGGGCTGCATTCCCTGTATAGCTTGGTATAGGGTATCTTAAATAGACAGCAACATGATTTTGGTACTCATTGTGCCCCTGAAGTAACCGTGGGGCTTCCCTTCCAGAAAGTCTTTTGAGATCAGCGATCGCCTGGCCAAGTATAGTTGTGAATATATTTGGCCATCATGGTCAACCAAAACCTTACACCCCGAACCCTAATCAAACGAAGACAGGCAGGCAGAGCTTCAAAACTTTCACAGGTTTTGCAGATAGCTGTCCAAAAGTCAGGGATCCCATTCATTTTCGGGGTGCTTAGTAAACGGATTGCAGTATTTAATGCAAACATAGGGGGGGACCTGTGCAATCACCTTCATATGTCCCCGGGTTCTAAGGTTATCACTTGTAAAAAGCGCCAGAGGGAATTGGCATGAGGGGTAAACAGGGGCTTAAACAAGGCTGTTTCTCCCCTTCAGACCCTCCATTGGACCCCCAAGTGCAAGTAGACTCCCTAAACCCTTAACCCTAAACTAAGCCCTGGACCGTATACATCTCTACTGTACATACTTGGGAGGTTGTGTAGAAGAGAGTGAGGTAGGTCACCAAGTACTCCCCACTGCTCGCCAGTCCTCCCCACGGCTCCCCGTGGTTCCTCAGAAACCCCATAGTCCCCTTTAAGAAACCCTATAGGGTTTAGGGTTTAGGGTATGGTCCCCCTTCAGTAGATAGAATATGGCTTTGGGTATATTAGAATGAGATTCCCATATACTACCTCACATTCAGTCTACTTGAGGGGACCATAAACAATGAACGCTAAGGCTTAGACCCAGCCCCCTTAAGGGCCTGGGAATATCGAGTCGTAGTCCGAAAATAGTAACAAACCTAAACCCTGAACAAAAACCTCGAACCCTAAACCCAAAAATCACAACAACCTCTTAACCCTGAACCTTATATCCCAAAATGCTAGCAACCCCTCAACAGCCTGGTAAATCCCTAAACCCTAAACCCTATATACCCCCATACATATCCCCTTAAAGGGACCCCTAAACCCTAAACCCTAAACCCTATATACCCCGATATACCCCGATATATCCCTTTAAAGGGACCCTTTGAAAAGTACTGGCAGGCTTCTCACCCGCTGAGCTCGGCAACTTTGTGTCTCACGACATCCAGAGCCCAGCCGGGATCCCAATGTTTGAGGGTTACTTAAAGGGTCCAAACACACCCAATAATGAGGATCCCCTTTAGAGGGATAATACAGGGATATATAGGGTTCAGGGTTTACGGTTTAGGGTCCATGTACCCAATAAGTAGGTAATTGGGTTTTGGGTAATAGTAATTTTAGTACATGTTTTGGGTAAGTATATGATGATTAGGTATTTGGACCCTTAGGGTTATATAGGGGTACATAGGGGTATACAAGAGTTATATAGGGATAATGGAAAGAAAATGGAAGCTACTATTTAGGGGTTAAGGGGTTGAGGGGTTTAGGGTTTAGGGCTTTGGGGGTTTAGGGGTTAAGATTCAGGGTTAGGAGATGACGGTTTTTTGGCTCTAGGGCTTAAGAGTTTGGGATTCAGGGTTAGGATGAAGGTTTTTTGGCTTCAGGGGTTAAGGGTTTAGGGTATTGGGGCTTAGGGTTCCGGGTCTAGGGTGTAGGGTTATAGGTTTTAGGTGTCAGGGTTTGGGGCTCGGGTGTGAGGGTTTAGGGTTTAGGGTTTGGACGTCCATGATGCGTATAAAAGGATTATATGAAGTAGATGTTATTTATGGTTCAGGTGGGTGTATTATTGAGGGTTCATGCGGAGTATCAGTGGCTGTAAGTATTGGGTGCCAATTTTTGTGGAGACATTCATTAAACAAGCATGGATTGCATAAAGATATATGTATATATATAAAGATATATGATGTTCCACGGGTCGTTTATGGGGATCTTATAAGGATATGTGAAAACAACCCTACATGGGCATCTATAAGATTTAGGTGAGGGGGCGTTTTAACGTGATTGTGTAGGGGTGAGAGAGAGAGAGAGAGAGGACAAAGAGAAAGATAAAGAACGATATATATATATATACATACACATATGTATATATATATATACATATATGTATACATATTTGTATTGGGTCCATGCGTACTTTAAATGGCTCCTGTCAGGATTTTTATACTGAGATTATGCAGGGATATATGAGGCTTAGGTTCATGGGTCCTTGCGAGGTGTTATAGACGGACCTGTAGGGTTTTGGGGTTTGTGTCCTTTACAGCGGTTATGTAGGGAATGTAGGGATATCCGCCATTCAGGGTTCAGGTCCTGGAAGGTGAGTTTACAGGGATACGTGGAGGGTCATGGGGACTTAATAAGTAGGTTAATAGTTAGGATGCCAAGGTTTACTATATGGCTTCTAGGGGTTATAAACCTGCTTACTAAGTCCCCCTGACCCTCCAAGGTTTACAGCACGTTGAGGTCCATTGGCGCGTATGAGAGAGTTGTAACCCTAAACCCTAAACCGCTGTAATCCAGGCAGAAACAGACTTTGGGACTCCGGGGCCTATGGTTGTTTTATGCATGCAGCTATATGTAGGTTATAGCTTATAACTGCTCTGCACCTCAATGTAAATAGAATGTAGGGCACTGTGGGCGTTTTGCAGTGGCTTGCCCCCAGGTGCTCTGAGATAGATCCCTCATATCTGTCGATCATGGGCACAAAGGGGAGGGCATCTGAATCTTGCTGAGAATCTGGCGCAGTGCACGCTCTAACTACCCCATCTTTGAGCATTCAATTCTGATCAACAGCGAGTATAGGGTTTCGGGTTCATTCAGGGGTTGAGGTGATAAAGTCTGGACGGCCCAAGAGCAAAGTTCTGGTCTGGTCTTTGCCTGCTACCTGAGGCTTTCGCTAAAAAGTAATTTCGGATCAATGCGCAGTGTTTTCAAGTTCATAGAGGACCTACACTTCGTTCTGTCAGGCAATATCAGCAACACCACGAATATTCGTGATGATAGTAATAGCAGGCATAATAGTAATGTAAAGAATGATAGCAATAATACTGACTTTAGTAATATGAGTAGGTATCGTAATAAAGGTAATGACAGTACCCATAGTAATAACTGCAATAAGCGCGATAGTTGTAGGAATACTTTTGATGGTAATCATGGTAGCAACAGAAGCTTTAGCAATTATAGCGATAATGGTAATCATTGTAATATTTGTAGTTATAGCAATAATTCATGGCAATACTAGTAATTTCAGTAATGCGGGAAATACCGGTAGTAATTGTCCCAATAGCAGTTCTAGTAACAAAAGTAATAACGAGGGTATAGGCCCCTAAACTTCAAACCCTAAACCCTAAGCCCTACACCCTAAACCCTGAACCCTAAACCCTAAACCAAGTACAGGCTTCAGGGCCGGGGGCCTGGCGTGCTTGTGATTATTATTGTGGCTCTAGCATACTTTAGGGCTCCCAATTATCTAAATGGTAGGCTGCTCCTGTCGCTCCTTCTGTCTTTTCATCTCGCCGAATCACTTCATGTTGCCCCTCGTGAGGGTTCTGTGAGAATCCCACTCCCTACATGAGTATTTTAGTCGGGAGACAATAAATCCCAAAACATAGGAGAAGGTTCAGGGTTCAGGGTTTGGGGTATATCCTCCGTTGGAATTACAGCACTTTATTGCAAGAACATAATCTTACTGGGTGCACTCATCAAACAAGCCCTACTGACATCGGAAGTCTCTGACTACCCGGTCCTTATTGTCAGCGGGTGGGGACTGCGGCTCCCATCCCTGTTATTCTTCCTGATTGATTCTTGCTGCATGGTCCTGAATTTGAACCAAAGGTTTGCTGTTAAGTGAGGGAGCGGTCCCTTTAGGTTGAAGGTGTAGGCAGGGTTGTTGTAGCCCCAAAAGCAGTGTGACAGTCTTTCACAGAGTCCATGCCCCTTCCCTAGGCCGTTCTCTGGTTTCCAATCCCTACAGGCCTGCTGCTGGTGAACCCCAAGAGAAGCATAAACCCACACAACCCTGCACCCGTATTTGATCATGAATTCAACTACAGGTGGCTCATGAGCCTCAAGCAGCA
Organism: Symbiodinium pilosum; assembly: GCA_905231905.1. NCBI lineage: Eukaryota > Dinophyceae > Suessiales > Symbiodiniaceae > Symbiodinium > Symbiodinium pilosum. The sequence goes on along the minus strand of CAJNIZ010044666.1, from coordinate 22,369 downwards.
GAGTTCCAAAGACTGCAAATTCCATTTAATCCCAAAACCAGCTAGAACTATTGAATGTAACTTAGTGTAACGCCTGCGTTGTGCACTTGCAGCCTGCATTTGCTAGGGTAGACTTTCTGAAGCGAAGATCCCAGGTTGACATGTGCCAAAAAAGGAAAAATTAGAGCCTAAATCCCAGAATCTGAGCGCTAAGAATTAAACCCTTAACCTTGAACCCTAAACTCTTTCCCCTAAAGCACAAAGGCCCTAACCCCCCCAAGGCCCCCATATTTTGGACAGTCTCCCGAAGCAAATTTTCTTTTCTAGGCACCCTCGGATTTGGATCCGTAAGCCTCGGGATTTAGAGACCCAGGGCCCCAGGGTTACACGCCTTAAGGCTACAACCTTAAGGTCCAAAACATACACCCTTAAGGGTGCAAACTTAAAGTCCTGAAGACACAATCCTTGACTAAGGGTGCAAACTTCAAATCTTTGACTCCCAGGTCTGCACATTCCAGAACTTTTTGCACGCCTTTGCCTTGCTACCGCAACTGGTTCTCTGTAGGCGGGGCTTCCTTGGTCTGTAGGTTCGCCGCAGGGATGAACCCAAGAAGTTATACTCAGATTATACTATAGGCTTGACCAACTGTTATGGGTCCTTCATGGGGATGGTCATTTGAAAAGGATTGCGGCACATTGCGAGTATAAGTGTAAAAGCGCGACCTCTTTTATGGAGGCCCCCATGTCCTACCCGTCAGGGCACAAGTATGAAACAACCATATCCATCCCGAAACCAGATTACATGTCCTTTTTCCAAAGTCCCCAGGTCCCGATACTTAGGTACTTGGACCCTCAAGTAAGGTCTCCAGGGACCACAATAACAGACAACACCATTGGTTTGTATCCTGCCTCCAAACGGGGGCATGTGCTGTATTTTTACGGTTCAGGTGGGCAGTGACATTGTGGGGATGAGGGTTGAGGTTATAGGTTCGGTACTGCCCCGACCCAGTAACAGTCTATATTAGGGGTCCTATTAAGGGCTATATATAACCATATTCTATTTATTATCCAACTGTTACTGGGTGGGGGCAGTACCCAAGTTTTAGGGAATATTTTTTGTTGGCAGCGAATGCTTGCACTACCTGCCTATAGACTTTCTATCTACTGCACTTCCCGGGCTTTGCTGCAGGCAGGGTGGAGGACGCCGTTCATACTCGTAGTAAGCCCCATGGAATGAGGTAAAGTGCTTGCTGAGGACTTGCTGTTCAATAGTTTTGGGTTTAGGTCTTGGCCGCAGCGACTGTGCTAGGTTGATATGGAAGTTTCTCACCATTTCCAGTTACAGGAGCCATTGAATATTAGTGACTGGCGAATATTCGGTGTCCAGTTTGAGGGGGCCTCATACATTCAGTTTTACCATGTACTTGGAGGGTCAGGCGGACTTGGTAATCAGGTTAATAACCCCTATAACCCATATAGTAACCCTAGTTGTCCTATCTATTAACCTACTTACTGAGTCCCCATGACCCTCCAAGTAATCCTTATGTTTTTCCCTACCGTCTCGGCCCCAGTATCTTGAGAAACCTCCATATCTTCAATCCAGTCATGAGCTTGAAACCCTAAACCCTAAACCTTATGCAGTTATCGGTATTATCTTATAGGGGGTTATATAGGGCTCAGGGTTTGGGGATAACCCTAAGCCCAAAAATACCTTATCCTTAACAAGCTTTCCTATCCTCACTACGAAGCTCCCATCCCGAAACAGGTCCTAAACCGGGAAAACTCTCATTACAAACGACTGGCCTAAATCCAACGCCATGAGCTTTGAATCTACGTGTCTCGCCCTTGGTATACACATATGATCTACAGTCTAAACTCCCAGTATCCCCTTTTTATAACCCCTATACTCATCCCCGGTATAACCCCAATATAACTACAGCTCATAAAAGTGTCATTCTATGTAGGGATGCTAACGTACCGAATATAGAGTAATATAGAGCCTTCCTTTCGAGTATAGTATTTTCATATACGGAGTATACTCCCGTATACAATTCCCTATATAACTATAGCTCATATGGGTACAATTCTATTTAGGGATGCTAATGTACCTGATACAAAGCCTCCTTCTCGGGTATCATATTTTCATGTACGGAGTAAAATCTTACAAGCTAGGTTCAACCAGCAATAAGGCAAACCATAAGTGTATATACATACATACAAATACATATATATAGATAGATAGATAGATAGATAGACAGATACAGGTATAGACATCTCGTTTTTCTACACAAGACGGTTCCGAATCTGAGAAACCCTTACGCTCGAAAGCTGCATGTGCTTCCCAAGTGATGAGGAGCCCTTGAATCCTTGCTAGTCCAACCCATGTATCCCTCAGCACGCCTCCCCCATCTTGCGAATCCCTTAAACCTAACACCTAAACACTAGACCCTAAAGCCTAAATCCAAAATCCTAAACCCTAATCCCTAAATCCTAAACCCTAAACCCTAGAGCCTAAAACCTAAACCCTGAATCCTAAAACCTAAATCCGAATCCCTAAGCTCTAAATCCTAAACCCTAAGCCCTAAATCCTAAACCCTACATCCGTTATCCCAGCAAGGCGCCAGGGCTTTGTGTCGCCCACGGGGGTGCGCTTCCTGTTCTTGCCGCTTGGGACAGTTGTGTGAGGGTTTGAATGGGTTTTAGGGTTTAGGGTCTAGGGTTTAGGGATTAGGGATTAGAGTTTAGAGTTTAGGGTTTAGGGTTTAGGGGGCCCTGAACCTCATTTGGCTTGGGTCCCAAAAATTAGGGAGTCGTGTTCGGGCTTCCCTATAGTAAGGATTAGAGTACTTGGGGGTCTACATTGGGGTCCCC
>CAJNIZ010044666.1:0-11807 GCA_905231905.1 Symbiodinium pilosum | reverse complement strand
AAAATCAATCGAAATCAGGGCTGTTGAATCAAATTTTCTATTGAATTTTTCTTGGAAACCATTAAAATCAATCGATTTTATTTGTTTTGAAAAAATCAATCGAACTTTTGAATTTTTTCAAAATCCGATGCTTTGGGATTGACGGCATCTACGACGACAACGGCCTCGCGCCAACGGATGGCACGAACCTCGAGACCCGGAGACAAGCTGAGCTGTGGGAGATCGAACGCGAAGAAGGGCCTCCTCCACCTCACGAGGCGCTTGAGTCGGCAGCTCTACGAGAGCGAAGGCAGAGGTGGCGACAACTGCCTTACACCCAAAGGGTTGCACTGCGGCGACTGCACACCATGACTGGACATGCCTCCTCTTCGGCGATGAAGCGTCTGCTACGCACCGCAGGAGCAGACCCGAAGGCCATTGCAGCGATGGACCATTTCCGATGTCCAGTTTGCGAGAACACCCGCGTGCCGGCACCAGCTCCAGCCACGAAGCTTCCCTCAGAAAACAAGTTCAACGAGGAGATCTCCGTCGACACGTTCATTGTGAAGGACATGGCCGGGACCAAGCACAAGATACTTAGCATCGTGGACATGGGCACCCTTTTCCATGTGGCTGGCATTGTTGGACAAGGTGATGGTCCCCCTTCCTCAGCAGACTGCGCCAACATGCTGAACAGGTCGTGGCTGGCCTGGGCCGGGCCACCAAAGTCAGTGGTGCTGGTTGAAAACCGTGGTCAACTGCAAGGGCTCTTAAATGGGCATGGTGTCCTACTTCGCTTCATAGGGCTTGGCTCACCAAATCAGCTTGGACGAGGAGAACGTCAAGGAGGCCTTCTCAAGGAGCTCATCCAGGCCACCGTGGTCTCTAGACAGCTCACAGGCGCCAAGGACATGGAGTATGCCGTCACGGAATGCAGTACGGTGAAAAATCATCGAATCAACCACCGTGGATTCGTACCATTATAATGGGTCCTCGGATACATTCCGAAGGAGGTGGACTCGCTCACCGCCTTGTGTCCTGAAGAACATCTTGGTCAACATTCCGAGATCCACGACGGCACCTCAGCTTTCGCCAGGCAGATGGCGATCAGGGCATCGGTGCGGGAGAGTTTTGCCCAGATCGACTCGGGGCCCCTTCCACACTGGTGACCTCGTCTGCTTTTACCGGAAGCACCAAGGCAACAAGAAGGGCGGCGGCCGATGGTATGGCCCAGCGCGGGTGGTTGGCTCGGAGGGCCGAAGCACTCTCTGGATCGTCCACGGTGGCATCCCGATGACCGTCTCCTCCGAGCAATGCCGACACAGCACTGGAGAAGAAGCTGGAAGCAAGCGACTGGTGGAACTGCGGCCATCCTGCAAGCGACGCCGAAAAGAGGCAGCACCACCTGGACTAGAGGACGGTTTTGCCTTTCCCTTCGGGGATGACCTCACGGGAACGCCTGGTGGATCGTCAGAACAACGCATCTATGTGCATGCTGGGCAGGACTCAGTTGTGGCGCCCGATTTTGTCGACCCGAGTTGCTTCCGCAAGAAGGCCGACATCTTCGAGGGGATGAGTGACACCGGGAACTACGACGTCCCGGTGGTCCCGACCTATACGACTTCGACGGCACCACCTCTACCTCCACCAGGTCTGCTACCACTGCCGGAGAACGAGACGGTCGACGTGACGGCCATTCCGGTTGGAGGACCTGACGTCGACGAGGACCTGAACTCAGCGGACGAGCCAGAGACCGAGGCGATCCCACCTAGTCGGAGACAGAGTGGCGAGGAGTTTGGTACCCTCCAAGAAGCACTCCGAAGAGGCACCGACACCCTTGACGCCACGTTCAACGACAGCGGCAACGCTCGAGGTCGCCGCCGCCGGCCTCCCGTACTACTCCACAGTCTTTCGGACCCACAAGACCTGCAGGAGAAGCAGCACCGAGGGCATTCGTTGCTTTTCTGAACAAGCGTGTGTGCAAGAAAACGGCGGCCGCTCGGAAGAAGGAGCTGAACTTCGAGAAGGCCACTGGCGACAAACGCACAGGCATGGAGCAGGCCCGAGAAAAGGAATGGGGAAACTGGAAGAACTTCGACGCGGTCGAGATCCTTCCTCCTTCCAAGGCCGAGACCTACCTTAACGAGCATCCCGAGGCCAAGCCAACGCCGATGCGTTGGGTCGACATCAACAAGGCCGAACCATGGGAGACCCCACGGTACAAGGCCCGCATCGTCGTCAGGGGAGATCTTGAGAGTGGCGCTGAGAACGCCAGGACCGATTCTCCTACATGTTCAAGCTTGATGCTGAACCTCACCATCTCTACAGCAGCTTGCAAGAGATGGAAGCTGAGAAGCGGCGACATCACGGCCTCTTTCCTGCAGGGTGAGCAGATGACGAGGACGCTTGTCCTCAAACCACCGAAAGGCGGGCTTCCTGGAGTGCCAGAAGGATCGTTGCTGTTGGCCCGCAAACCGGTCTATGGCACAAAGGACGCTCCTCGCGGCTTTTGGCGAAGACTTCATCGAGTTTGCCTGGAACTTGGACTCCGAGCCGTCCCCTACGAGAACGCTGCCTACGTCCTCGTTGACAACTCCGGTACTTTGAAAGGCATCATGGTTAGTATGTTGATGACTTGCTGTGGTGTGGAGATGAGGATATGGACGAGCTGATGGCCAAGCTTCAGAACAAGTTCGCGTTCGGAACCCTCGAGGTCAGCGACAGTTTTGGCTACTGCGGCAGAGTCATCACCCAGTCGGAAGATGCCATCCGCGTGACCTGCCCGAACCTGGCCTGCAAGGTTCGTCCCGTTGCACTCTCGAGCGAGGGAAAGAAGGATCGAGGAGCCCGAGCCACCGAGAACGAGATCGGGCAGTTGAGGAGTGTGATAGGCTCTCTCAACTGGCTCACACGAGTCTGCAGACCTGATATAGCCTATCAGGTCCACCGCCTCCAAAGTGTCCTTCGAGCTGCCACTGTGAGCGATTTGATCGCTTGCAACTCCTTGCTCCACTACGTGAAGAAAACCCCAGACCTTGGATTGACCTTTGAGTGTGGCTCCTTCGACCTCGAAGAGGCCCAGATCCTGTCCATCACCGACGCGTCCCACGCCGCTGACTACGACGTCTCCGGCGATGGACGTCTACTTGGACATAGGTCCCAGTCTGGCAAGATCATCGCGCTCTGCGGCCCGGAGTTCCTCAAGACCGGCCAAGGGAAGGTACACTTGCTTTCCTATCACTCCAACGTGATTCGGAGAGTGTGCCGCTCGACACTCCAGGCCGAGACGTTATCAATGCTTGGTGGATACGAGGAGGCTGAACATCTTCGTGCAGTGCTGTATGGCATGAGGCATGAATCGAAAGATCACACGCTTGTGGGTGCTATGGACCTCTTCAGCATCCACATGTTGACGGACTGCCGTTCGTTGGAAGAGCACCTGAAGCAAGCTGGGCTGCATACAGTGGGCGACAAGAGGCTAGCAATAGACCTCTGTGGACTTCGCCAAATGATTTGGCGACAATATGGAGAAGAAGTTGGAGACCCGCTGTACGCGGACAACCCGCCGGAGAACGCCACAACACAGGTGCACTGGATCGAGACGAAGACGATGCCTGCAGATGGCCTCACCAAGGAGATGCGGTGCCACCAACTCACCCAGCTGATGGAGGCTGGGACGCTACACGTGGACTTCGACAAGACCAACAGCAAGAAGAAGGGCAGAAGCACTCTCGCTGAAACCGGCGACCTTTTGCTGGAGCATCCCTAAGCGGATGAGTTCGCTCCAACAGAATTTTTGTGGGTGTGAGAACAGATGCCCAAACATGTTTTCCTGCAGGATGTGACATGCACAACCGTGCAGCAGCTTGGAGCGACCTTCACCGGCAACTTGGCTCAAGCGAGCAAAAGAGCGCTTGACTTCGGGAGACCTAGCACTGGTCTCTTTCTGTTTCCGCTGCTGCCAGTGCGGACTCTTGTTCGCATATATATATATACACATCCTAGTATATTAACATATCTTATAGTATCTTATAGTATGTTATAGTATGGCGTCGCATATTCTGGTATATGATGGCTAAGACTGTGAACGCAGCCTGCCCCTGGGGCCTCAGCAGCCTCGTATAGAAAGGAGCGTGGGACTTGGATCAACTTGGTTCTTTCAACCCGAAACAAACGCATGAGAGGAAAGGCCTGGTAAAACCCCTTCAGGGTTTAGGGTTTGGGATTTAGGGTTTAGGGTTTAGGATTTAGGGTTTAGGGTTTAGGGTTCTAACCCATAAACCCCCCTCCATCCCTAAGACTTCCAAACCCTAGACCGTAAACCCTAAGCCATCCTGCATTTTGAGGGTTGTTCGTGGAATGGTCTCACGCTTCAAGCTCCGATACTGGGATTTGGTGCACAGCTTCTTTCAAGAGGATGTAATCTACATAGAGCCCTGAGTAGGTTATTAGGCTTATGGACGGAGGGTAGCGTACCCAAAGACTAAACTCAATACCCTAGACTCTATATAAGCCCCAACCCCAAATCAGAATGGATAAACTTCACACTCCAAGTGAGCTACTGTCAACATCAGGGCTGCCAAGAGACCATTACTAGGAATATAAGAGGACCCTAATATAATCCTGGTTATCCTCTACAGCCACTATTACAGGGTGGGGGGTCCACCTAACCTATCCCCATAGTTGCCAGGAGATGGAGCTTCGGGACGAGGAGGCTCCATTTGGACAGGACCCCCATGGGCTGCGACTGTAAGTGGTTTACCTTAAGGGCCCAAGGACCCAAATAATAGAGTTCCTTTAAAGGGATTATAGGGGGACTATATAGGGTTTAGGGTCCAAGGACCCAAATAATGGAGCTTTAGGGCCCAAATACCATTAATATTATGCTATTTGGGCCCTAAAACCCTATTAATTGGGTCCTTGGACCCTTAGGGTTAGGCTATCAGGGACATGTAGGGGTATACATGGGTATACAAGGTTCCATAGGATTTAGGGTGTAGAGCGCCAATATTTTTTTTCTAGAGTTTCTGGGGTTTGGAAAAACTGTTGTCCCCTTTTTGTCACGCTATGTTCCGTGGGCTGTGGCATAATGGGAGCCTCAAGGGGGGTCACAGTTACACAATCGAGACACCACCAAATTGGAGGGGGACCCTAAATCCTATACCTTAGGTTGCCCTTAAAATTCCCCCAGAGCCCCCCCCCTAAAAGGCCTAAGGGCCGTACTTCTAACCTTAGATTTAGAGTTTGGGCTTTAGGGCATGACAACCGGAGATGTGGGCTTTTTGATAGCAGATCACAGGACTTGTAGTTACCTGTAGTTTAGGTTAGGTTTTGGTGAAGTAGACGTTTAGGAACCCTAAGCCCTACACTCATGGACTTGGACCCTTAGGGTCGGAACATCACTGAAGGCCTGCACCCTGGATAGCGGCTCACAACCTTGAGATTGTCAGTCCAAGGGTATAGCTTTGGGACTCAGGATTTGGGGTCTAGGATGTATAGGGTTTAGGGTTGGGTGGGGTTCTCAAGATCCGAAAGCTTTTGGGGCACCCCTTGGGTGTAATATGTTGATGAGAAGAAGGTCGTGGGGGTTCGTCCTTCGGAATGTTATTTTGATTATTTTGGGAAACTTCCACATGTGGGTCGGGTCCCGGGTATCCCCTCAGGTGGCTAGTTTAGTTTTGATTTTAGTCGAAGCTACACAACGCCTGAAGGCTTGTATGTAAGGCACAGTCAATACCGGCTTGTAAGGAGTTATGTCAGTAGCGGACATGGGAAGCAAAAGCGCTGTAAAGCAAAGCGAACCTTGACAAGAGACAGCCCAAAGTGTTGAGGCGAAAGCTTTGTAAAGCGAAGGGAACATCAAGAAGCGACTCCCCCAAAATTCACACGATCGCAGGTTAACGCAAAACCTTGTAAAGCGATACGAACATCGATCCATTGCCTAATGTAAGGAGATTTGACGGTCACTCATGTGACTTCGGATTAACCCGTACGTTGTATCCGTAGACGCTAAGCCCTATGCTGCCTTCATCCTTGAGACTTTAACCCACGCAGGGTTGACATTTGTGAGTTTGTAGATACATTACACCCTTAGAAGTAGATCCTACTAAGCTACACATGCGTTGGCCCTGCACAACGACGCCTACATCTCCCACAACCTGACCCTACACAGCTGAACCCTACAAGAGCATTTCCACAAACAGTGATGCTTGCACTCCCCGAAAAGCCCTAAACCCTAAGCCCACATTATAGTGACGTCCAAAAATTCTCCCGAGTTGTTGGACGCATCCTAACTCTATAGTTAAAATCATGGGCTCCCAGTATGGGCCCTTTACACCTTTTATATAGTGCTTATGCACCCACAAGGGTCCCTAGAATCCCCCTCAAAGGGCTACGGGCCTATATTAGGGGCCCATACTGGCAACCTCAGACTAAGACGCACGTTGCAGGAGGAGAAATCTACGTCCAAGTCCAGGCCTCTGGGATTTAAGGTTTAGGGGTTTAAGGGTTTAGGGAGTTTAGGCTTTAGGGTTTAGGGCTCAGGGCTTGTTGTAGGTTGAACAGCAAATCGAATTGGAACGAAAATCGATAATGGCATGGAATCTGGGATGTGTTTATGGGGTTTGGCTTTACCCTCAGGCTTTGGTGTATAAATGAGATCTGCAATGGACTTTGAAATCAATGGAAGTTGCCGACGTTTGACTATTCGGAGCCTCAGGGTTAGGGTTTGATGATAAGAGCTTAGAATGCTTGACAGTCCAAGGATCTATACAGAGCGTAAAGGGTATGGGTCTTAGTGTTCAGAGCAATGGGACTTATGCATTAGGGTTTCGGATTCATGGTGTAGTGGGGATTTCCGTCGGTTGCACAGAGATCTCACATACGCCATGTGTATTCTGATTCCAGCTTTGATGGCCTCGGAATCCACGGCTAGATGTAAGGGATTACCATAGTACCCCTCCAGAGGTACCCCTCCAGGGTTTAAGGAGCTAATGAGGACTTTTTAGGGCTTAATAAGGCCTGATAGGGTTCTAAATCTGGGGGCCGTCTGCTCCTGACCTTTGATTGACCTCCACTTGGCTGCGCTTAAAACTGCAACGTCTACATGCTGATTTCCATGAGAATCTGCAACTTGCAACGCGTTTGCAGAGAGCTTGGTCAGTGTTCGTCGCCAGCAGTGTCACTTTTCATGGCAGGAGATGCACAAGCAACAGGAAGAATTTGGACGGAAGCTGGAGAGGCAGTACCAATACCCTCTTAAGCATCCAAGTGGGCGAAACATCAAAGTTATAAGTTGAGCCGGGACTACACTCGACCTCCATGCAGAGGGGCGCAACAATTTCGGGGATTCCGGTTCGGCTTGTGGGTTTGGGGTTATTTTATGGTTGAAGGTTTAGGTTTCGTAGAACATCTGCATTTGAAAGCTGGAGCCATGAAGACGAATACCTCACCCATGCGTCGATACACCTAGACTCCGTACTGGTCCATTGTACATTCCGCACATTCCCGAGGAGATCTCAAACGGGGATCCCCTGAAGCAGGAAGCATGCCCTCAACCCTAAACCCTTAACTCTACTCTGCACCCCAAACCCTAAACTCTACATCATGAACTCTACACCCTATAATGCCTAAACCCTCAACTTTACACCCTACATACCCTCAACCGCTGGCTACGTGGCGGGACTCCGTTGTCGAATCCTCGTGCAGCAGGGTTCGGGGCTACGCCTCAATGGAGGAGCAATCGGTTCATGAGCCCAAATGATCCCAAGTCTTTATATACGATATTGTCAAGTTTGGGTTTCGGGTTCAGAGACTTAAATACAGGGAATGGTGTAGGTGTAGTTGGGGATATAGATAGAGTTTAGGGTATAGGTTTAGGGGCTATTTGGCTAAACCATACTACTAGTTTCTAGTACAGAAGCCCTAGGTTTTTTTATGAAGATACTTAGGACCCTTTGGGTAGTGCTGTCAAGACTAACGTGCAAGTCTCTTGTACATGGTGCATTATGGGGCCTCCTTATTATGGGAACTTCATCTACGCTCCTTTACAGCAACCCAGCAAACCTAAACCCTAACGTTTAAACCCTAAACCCTGAACCCTGAACCCTAAACACCCTACACCCTGAACCCTAAACCTTAAACCCTAAAGCCTAAACCCTATCTCTGCAGTCTCCCGGGACTCTCTGCACTTTGTCTTCACCTCCGCGAGCGCATGGACGAGCCCCGGTTCCAGCGCTTGGCATTTCTTGGAGCAGCCGGGCTTAAGCGGGTTCTAGGATAAAACCCTAACCCAGAGGGTCCAAGTACCCAATAATTAGGTACTTGGGTTTAAGGTAGGAGGTCAGAGGGTTCGAAGTGTACGTGGGTTTGTGGGTTTTCATGGTTTTGGGAAACTTCAGGTTGTTTATTTGGAGGGTTGAGGTTCAGGGTTTAGGCTTTAGGGATCTGTTTTTTTTTGGGCTTGAGGTTTGGGACGAGCCTTCAAAGCTGTACCTAGGAAGTAATCCATGTAATTAGCCATAAAAAAAGGAGATACTGCGCATTTTGGGTATCTGTACCTTTTTGTACCGGGGGGGAGGGGGGGGGGCTTCTCGAGGTAGAGTTCCCATGAGCTGCTGTCAATATTCGGCTAATTCAGGAGCCTTTAGAATGGACATAGGGGCCCGTCTTGTAGTTTAGCATAGTCCCTATTGTTTAGGTGGACCCCCCACCCTGTAATAGTCACTATAAGGGATAATAAGGATTATATTAGGGTCCTCTTATGTTCCTCTTATACCACTATTGCAGCCTGGGGGTGTTTTCTCACCTATAGTCTATAAGGGAACACATGTCTCTTAAGTATCTGGGAAATATTGACCGTAGCGCAGATTGACATGAGTAGTATTTCATTTCGGGGATATTATGGTACCCATCACAGAGTCAGGAATATAATCTTACTGGGTTTAAGTACCAAAAACAGCTACTCCCATGAGGTTTACGGTGAGGGTTCAGGGCCTTCAGAGCTTTGGTTGAATTAGTGTTTAGGGTTTAGGGCTTAGGGCTCAGGTTGAATTAGTTTTCTTATTTTCTGGTTTGCTAGCGCCGGGGCGCAACGCAAGCAGCGGAAGGATGTGACGCTAAAAGGTCCATATATTTCGGGTTTGGGTTTAGGGTTTCTGGAGCTTGGGTGTAAAGATTTTTGGAGGTGTAATCATGGTAATCGGATAGTTATCCGAATCCCCGTGTGCACCCAACAAGTATACCCTTGCACCTGTTCATGAAACCGCAACAACCTGACAATGAATGTTCCAGATATGTTGTGATTGCCTGTAACCCCAATTACCAACAGCTTAATTTCCAGTAATTACTACTGAATTACTCGGTATACACTTTAAAGTTGTACATTGGAGCGGCTGTACAGGTATATGTTTTGAGAGTGATTGTCGCTCGGCGGTGTGAGGGGCCTTCTTACTTACGGTGGGAGGTGATTGTGATCAATGAAGTCCCGCTGCTAGAGATCAAGCCTGCAGGGTTCAAGTAGTTTGGAAAGTGTGTTGGAAACAGTTGTGCTACCCTAAAAACCCTAAACCCTAAACCCTAAACCTTATGCAAGTTATCTTGGTCGGTACTCGTTCAGCCTGGAGCTCACCACTCAAGTCTCTTAAGAGTACCTACCCTAAGGGTCCAAGTACCCAATGAATTAGGTACTTGGGTTTAGGGTAAGAGTAAGTCAGGTTTTGGGTAAGAACATGATTATTAGGTACTTGGACCCTTAGGCTACTTTTGTGCGGTTTAGGGTTAGGATTTTGAGGGTCAGGCTTTTAGTTTTTGTTGATTCCTGGTATACATAGGCTATGTGGTACCTTGAATAGACCTCAAGATGATATGCTGTTAGGGTATTCAGGGTTGAGCGTTTAGGGTTCAGGATATTCAGGGTCAGGCTTAGGTGAGTTTCAGGGGAAAGTAGGAACCTCAGAAGGGACCTTTAACCCCATATACGTATATGAACCCCATATGAGTGGTATTTTATTTGGGGATACTATGGAATCCATTATAGAGTAAGATTATATCCTCCTTTTGGGGTATAGTATTTTATATAAGGAATATAATCTTACTGGGTTTAACCACCAAAAAAACTAATCATATACGTATATGAACCCCATATATAGTGCTTGTATACTCGTATATAGCAGGCGGTTCCCACATTAGCCCCCCACAACCTACACGTCCCCATTAAGTGTTCTTCCGGTAGCGTCTGGCTGGAAATCACGCTTCCAAAAACCAGACTGGCAGCCCAAGAATATATATATATATACACACACACATATGAAGGCAGAGAGGGAAGCATCGCCATAGGAAGCAAGCCGACTCCGCAGAATCGCGGCATAGTCGGACGCTAGAGGCACCCTAAACTACTTACCATTACCGTTGTGGCCACTAGTTTCCCTAACCCCAAAACCCTAGATCCTAAACCCTACATCCTGAACGATAGAACCTAAGGCCTCCGCAACTGTCGCTGTGCTTCTGGGCTTGGCCTTGGGCCTCATCAACGCTCGGCGCTGAGATTTCGGGGCTTTTGGGAGTCTATGAGGTGGGTGGAGGTTGCCCCTGCAGAGTTCTTTAAGGGGCTTTTATTTGTTCAAGCCCAAACGGGGGGAACCTCCTGCCCTTAGCCATAAACCACGCGCACAGAAGATAGGCTGATGCGCAGGGCCAGTTGTGAATGTCTATGAGAATTGGGGTCCTCGGGGATTCAAGTGATCCTTTTGATTATGACAGACTTTTGATTTCTTCTGAGCACTCGGAATGTGTTGAGGAACTCCGACACAAGCTTGAGTTTTGAATGTCTTCTGGCCATCCGGCTCGACGGGAAAGCAGTTTAGGCCGGGTACTGGTACCGCTCTGTATCAGCTGGAGAATACTTATCATATAGTTATATATATACACATATATATGTGTATATATATATGTATGTATATTTATATATATATATATAGCCTTTGATATGACCCCTGATAAAGACTGTTACGGGGTGGGGCAGTACCCAAAGTTTAAGGTTAAGGGCCACCAAACGGTTTCTTGTGCAAGCTGGAAGAAGGTGTAACTGCCGGCGCTTGTAGTTCTTAAGCCCACTGTGTGGAGAAAGGCTTGATGCATGTGCCCGGTAAGGAAAACCCAGGCTTGAACCAGTTCATACCCCTTCAACTGGGCAATTAAAAGCGACCTCACCCGACCTACCCCTAAATGATGGTTTATATAGGGACTAGTACCAAAATGGCCTGAAATTGGGAATTTACAGTATTGTTAAATGACCCTGTTTCAAGCTCCTTCCTCTGGCATGCCTCTAGACTATGTGGTCTTTGGAGCATTACATAGATCAAACGGCTGGGAAGTATAATGTCAACACTCTGGGGTACTGGCACTTCAAGCACCATCATCATCATCATCATAACAGGAGTAATGGGTTGTGGCTAAACTCTAAGCCCTGAGGAGCGTAGCTTTACCCCACAGTATTCGCCAGATCATAGCCCTAGGACAGCAACCCCGACCCACTGAAGCGTACGACAGACCTACGCAAAAACCCTAAACCCTAAACCCTAAAGCCTAAACCCTAAACCCTAAACCCAGAGTTTAAGGGATTATCGCCGTAGCTTTTGCTTTTTCAGTGGCCTTGCAAGCTCTTTCCCCGGTAGACTCCTAACCCTGCACCTCCAGGCCTCCGCCGGAACTCAATAATCTTATGGCACCCCCTATCCCAAAGGGTCCAAGTACCTAATATCTAGGTACTTGGGCTTTGGGTAATAGCCTTTTTTCTACAGGTTTTGGGGGTTATACCTTAATAATGGAGA
>CAJNIZ010044665.1:22764-48794 GCA_905231905.1 Symbiodinium pilosum | reverse complement strand
TCGGTAATATTGGAGGTCCCGTAACATTGAAAATATAAAAGAGATCCATTGTGGCAGGTCAAGAAAGATCCCACACCATCAGCAGCCAAATCCTGAGACTTCAATGGCTCCACATGACTGCAAAGATTTTGTCGTTAAGCCCTGGCTTTCAGCATTATGGTTTGGAGTGTATGGTTCCAATCACAACTGCAGCGTGGCAACAGGACCGCCCTCGTTGATTGGCATGGGCACACTTTATAGGCTAGTTGCAAGTTATGGCTGGCATGATGAACCTGCAGATTGGCCTCCAGCACACTCCCGCGCTGCAAGTTCGACTTGCTAAGTATTGAGCAGCTCCACTTGAGGTGAGGGACTGGACGAAAGCAAGTGCCCAGGTGCCTGCGCTGCTCCAATTTCAACTGGTTCAGCACATAACACAGCTGAAACTGCATGTTTGTCTGCATACCTGTCTAGATGAAGAACTCACACTGTGTTTGTTTTTAACGCTATTCGCCAACCTTGGAAGAGGTGGCGAAATGGCAGAAGCACAGAAATTGACTTGAAAAAGGTTCGTCTTGGAAAGACTTGCCTTGCAACAAGTTTTGGCCTTTAAAAAAGGCTTTCTCTTTAGAAAAAGGTCTTTGCCTTGGTAAAGAATCGCCTCTGGAAAAAGACTTATCTGGAAAAGCTGACCTAAAAAAAAAAGCGTGCTTCGAAAAAAACCGACCTGAAAAAATCTTACCTTGAAAAAACATGTTGCAAGGTTTGCCTTCTGCTTGGGCAAGAACTCTTTTCAAGGTCAGCCTTTATGGAACAATTGATCTTCTTGCAAGTCTTTTTCATTACAAACCTTTATTCACAACAAGCTTTTTTAATTCGAAAACCCTTCTGTCAGCTAAGTCTTTTTCGTGTCAGATCTGTCTTTCTGAGAAAGAATCCAAAGTTTGCAGTATTAGAAGCTGCACTATGCAGGCTCTGCGAAAATATCACGTGAGACGTCTGTCTTACTTTCAGATGACCTCGTCGGGTTTGTTCCACTGAATGGCGGTTTTTCCAGTTGGCGTTGCCCGTTCCAACAACAGGCTTATCACAACGTCAGAATCAGTTGCAAAGCATTATCCTGAAATTGAGAAGGCTGTCAAAGATCCATTCCGGGGTGATACTCGGATGCGTCCCAGAGGCCAACAGCTGTTCTCCGTCAGAGCCGGCTTTCGAGACAGCTCAATCGCACCTAGTCTCAGGCCAATACCTGCGCGGGCTTCCACCATTTTGACATGTGTAAAAGAATCTCGAGACTGGTTAAGCAGTAGATCGTTTTTGGAATGGAAAACGCAGGCAGAACGTGTCTTCATGTTGAGCATGCAATGCAGCTGGTAGCCCCTGGAGCTTTCGGTAACTAATGCGGATTGGCTGCTAACAAACTCTGTCGAGAAGTTTGTTATCTAGAGACATGTGGCCTTGAAGATCTCTGACCTGAACATGACTTCTAAAAACGTGGTCTTGTTCGCGGTGTGACGCGACCCGACCTGACGTCCCACCGGCAGTTACGACTCGACATTTTCATTGGCAGGAGAAGTATTAGATCAGTGTTTGTCAGAGCGAATGTCAAGATCATAGTCCCTGGTCCATTTCTTTGTGCGCGCTGATTCTCCACTGCAAGGAACAGAAGAAGGAAGTGACTGTTTGCAAAGCTCGCAGAGGTTGGAAATTCTAATAGTGCAGTACAAACTCCGCAAGGTCAAAGAGCTCAACAGCGGTTAGAGTTTCGGTCAATGCACGGCAGAGGTTGAAAGCGCGGTCCTGTCGAAGCTGAGGAACCTGCTTCAAATACAACCTCATTGACGAACTCCAGCAGTTTCATTCTGACGTGGTGAACAGGCAAAAGTTTGCAAAGCTCACGCGGCTAGGGCAGCCATGGACAAAGGTATGTACTGTTGTGGCAGAGCAGGGTCAGAAAGAGTTGAGGGTCTAAACCGAACCATTTAAGATATTGGATGGGGAGAGCGTGGTTACGGAAGGTGAAAATGGGCAGGTGTCATGACTTTCATGCTTGAGTAAAGCGCTTCGACTTTATTGTGCATGCAGGGTCTGAAAGACTCAGCCTGCCACACGGGAGGCTGCAAGTCCCGGCTGACAATGTCCTTTATCTATAAGGTCACAATTTCGATTCTAGTCATGGCAATGTTGAGAAGTGCATTCATAGATGCGTCGTTTGTGATTATGAAGTGGGTTTGGAAAGCAAACAAAGCCAGCTATCTGTCCAGCTTTCCAGCAAGGATAGCACTCCTAGCGACAGGTAATGTTTAATCATGTCCTGTGTGTGGGACATAAGGTCATCGGTGCAGAGCTTCCAGACCTCTGGTGGGATCAACCAAGGTGGTACTGCTTTGCTGGATGGCTGTGCGCAGGCTACATCGCACCTCCTCAACAGAAATTGGCAGGTGAAGTGCCAGCCAGGACATGGCGTCGGCAGGTGCATGCCTTGTAAAGACACCGCTAAAATGCTTCACAATCTCTGCGTGCTCGCTGGCCTGACTAAGGATTTGATTGTCGGGTCCCTAATTTGGAGTCTTTCCTTTTCGAGGGTAATTTGCGAACCTCCTTATAAAGTTTGTGCATGTCACCGGCCGCGGCTGCAGATTGTGCTGCGTAAAAAATGGCAGTAATCTTTGCTTTGCGCTTTTTCTGACCTCTGTGCTTGAGAAATTGTGCAAGCAGGCGTAAGAGCTTGGAAATCCTTAAGAAAGCAAAGATTTCTCATCCTGCCATGTCACGGCAAAGTGGTTGGCGGCTTCCAAGCGTTGTTCTTGTCTGGAATGTCTTGTCAAGTACAATGGGCTACAATGGGTCTAAACCCTAAGGGAATGGAACAGATGGAGTCTGCATGTGCAACCTATGCATGGAATGGTGCGCTTCCCACATGTTCTTTACACAAATCTGAACTTCCTGAGTTTGCCAAGGTCTTGGCTCACTGCGCATGGCCTGTGGTGGAAAGATTTTTGCACAGGCTAGCATGAGAGCCGGATTAACTTGTTCGACTGTGGCCTGTGCAGGGTCGAGGTCACACAGCGCTGCAGCAACTTCTTGTTTAAGCTCTTCTGATTTGGTTGTACCTTGGCGAATAGAGCCGCTAAGATCTTGTCTGGAGTCTGGTACGACATGCTTTTCGGTCTAGGCTCAAAGTGGACATCGCTGCGCAGAAAGGTGGTGAGCGCAAAGTGACGGCCGCCTTGCCTCCAAGGGGAGAAGTGGATGTCCTTGTTGACCGTGACCGCTACCTTCGCGTCAGAGGATGTATTTCTTGTGATTATATAATCCATCTGTGTCTGCGTGGTTTTCGTGCCTGGCATAAAGTACGTTGGCTTGCCCGAAGCTTTGGGCCACGTGTTCAAGACGCAGAGACTATGAGCCACAAGACATTCTGCAAAATCATGATGGTCAGGTGCATGAAGCTGGCTGCAAGTTGCTACACAAGGTCCTATGCATCCAGGGTGTGGTTGCAACTGACAGTTACAATCACTTGCAATACACAAAGAATGTCGCCTTGGAACAGTACGCAATGCCTTGTCCAGCTTCATAAGAACTTCGCTGCTTTTCTCCAATCGCTTCTTGTTAGGGTCCGGATCCCAAGCCCATTGATAAACATTGAAAAGGTCAAGATGGGTTTTCCTGTTGCCCTTTCCTGCAGGTATGCGAACTTGCAAAATCCTACCAGGTTGCCATGTCTGAAATTGAACATCCATTGGCGGAGCAACTCGATGGGAAATTAATGTCGCCACTCCTGCCCATCTGTGTGTCGGGTCCGGACTGCTAACAACCATCCAGCCTGGCATACTGTAGCAAGTCTCCAGTTTACCAAAGACCATGATGCGTCTTCTGAAAAACAAGTATATCGTACGCGTTGCCATGTTGCTGTAACCACTGAGTCAGCACATCGTATGTAGCTGAACATATGAGCCATAGTCTAAACTCCTTAATGGGGGATTATATAGGGGATTATATAGGGGACTACTATAGGGTCATTAAGGGGGATACTAGGAGTTTAGACTATAGCTCATATGCCGCCAAGATTGAGACATAGCACTCTGAGTCGCTGACCTTTGATTGGTAGTTTAGGTCTCCCTAGTGGGAGTTCCGGCTTGCAAGGGGAAGGCTGCGGAGCACCAAACTGTTTAACAGTGAGCTTCTTGCCTCTATACATAGTTTCCCCACGAGAAGATTGCATAGCTCGTCTCTGCTCGTCTCTGTGCGCGACGAAAAGATCTTTTCTTAATTCGATTGACATTAACAAAAGTCCTTCCGCAAGGCTTCGCCTCCTTTAGTGGATGGCTGCTGGAAGCCACGGCTCCCGGAGCATCAGCGGATAATGCTCCAACCCTCACTTCTGGGACATATGATGAATGATTAGGATCAGTGTGTCTGAATTCCAGGGAATTGGGACGTAGCATGTTTTATTTTCTTCATGCATGTTTTGGTGTAGCTTATCCTAAGCTTGCTCCGCACTGCATACTTTCCGTAGCTTGGCCCAGAATCAGCATTTTTCGGTACAAATTCCCTTCCCTCGGAAATAGTTCGAGCACCTCCTGACAAAAAGGGAAAGCTGTCCGCTCTGCTGCTTTCTTTTGGGGCCAAGCGTAGGAAAGTACATCCTGAACCCTGGCAGCTCGTGATGGTTGATGGCCCATCGTTCAAATCAGGTGCTTGTGCAGAATGCGTGGAAAAACCAGGCGGTGCAAAAAACGCTGCAAAAAGAGAAACACTTGTCATGCAGAAGCAAGCAAATCCTGTAACCATTGCAAGCAAACAGAGCACCAATGTCTCCGAAAAGCCTGGAGAGTGGTGTTGTATCTGCACTCTATCTAGGGCCACGATTAGCAGTGATCCCCTGCTGCCCATAGTAAAACCGCTGAGATTGAATATCCCAGTGTTGCATGTTGTACTATCTTGGGAATTATGCGGAAAAGGTGTGGGAAAGAAAGAAACATCACCTTTTGCTCACCTATCATTTTTCTTTTACCTTTTTTCTACCTTAAACATTGTTCATGCAATTTTCTTACCGTTTTTGTACCTTTTTTTTACCTTCCTTAATTTTCCACGATTTTTGTTTTTTTGGATTTACCTTTTTTGGATTACCTTTATTTTACCTTTTTTCCACCTTTTTTTTTAAATTAATCTTTTCCTTCGTCTCCATATGAGTATATATTATAAATCTAGGCCACTCACAAGTAGATTCGAGCCGAGAAGCTTAGTGGTTCTAGCAGTAGTAGAAGAAATAATAGTCATGGTAGTCATAGTAGTACTTGTAATGATATTAGCAGTCCAGTGATACTTGTAATAGTTTCGAGGGATACATGCCAAACATTGCTGAGCAAATTGCTTGGATGCAGTCCGTGATTCGTGAGGATTTCCAGACATTCGTCTGGCATGCTCTTGATTTGGGCGCCTCCACAACATTGTTCTTTGACATGTGTACTTTTAACTTGCAACCAAAAACAAAACAAAACAGATTAAAACGGAACAAAAGTGGAACAAAACAGAACAAAACAGAGCAAAACACAACAAAACAGAACAAAACAAAGCAGCAAAATCAAAAACATAAAGTGTTCAACACACAGCGGGCAGCTTTCGGCTTTGAGCCCATTTTTTGCTTTGTTGCACATTTCACTCGTATGATGAGCTTCCACGTTGCACCATGCACATAAGTTTTTTGCCTTGAATGTTCCAACTAAAACCAGTGTTGGCCGTTTGTGGAAAAAATTGGTAGGCAACATTTTGCACAATCCATCAATTCTATGTCACATCGCACAACACAGTATCAGTCCAAATGTGCAAGAGCAGCACGAATGTTTCAACTGTTTCTGTGGTTCGGCTGGGAAGCCGTGGACAGTTTGTGTACCAGTGCAAGTGTTCCGTGTGCAAAAAGCCGTTGGAATGGTTTTGCCACAACACGCGTGGCGGTTTTTTTTCAGGCAGGGTGGTTGGGAACAAGTTTTACCACCAGGTGATTGCAATTTGCAGTGCAGCATGATTTGATGTTTTTTCGGCTCAAGCAGCTGTGTTTAATTTTAGCGAGTCTGACCGTGTAACCTGTCCAACTTTGAGGCCAGGTTTCACCCGAATTCTGTTAGGTGATTTTGCATTTTTTTTTGGTGACGGTACCGCATATGAAGCAACCTAGAGGTCATTTGGATTTGATTCGGGGGGCATAACCTTCTGGCTTGGGTTGTTGATGAGGGTCGGTGTGGTTGGTTTGGTGCAGGCGGGTCAGGAAGCTGTCATTTAAGACGCAGACAGAATCGTGATTGCCGGGCAGATGCGGATCGTGCTTGCAGCCAGACAGACTGAAATGCGCGCCAGTTGCCACCATGCAATCGATGCCTCCAATGATGCCGCTGCCACCTCAGGGAAGGCTTGCAAATCAAAGGGGGAATTGCGGTTGTGGCATCTGTCAGACCGACCAGTGGCAGCATGAATCTCGGTGGATTGCCTCCTCAAGGCTTTCAAAGCGTCCGCGACTTATGATGAACATTGACAGCATTGGTTCTTCCATGCCATGTAGTCGAATGTACTTGTGATGCAGATGCCGCCGCAAGCCGGTGGGCCGCAGGCGCCGGGTTTGTGGGTGCAGGCTTACAGTACCCAAAATTGACATTTGTCTGTCCGTGCAGGGCTCAATGATGCCACCTATGACCAACGTCCCTGGGTCTGTCCGCTTCCGAGAGTTCTCAGCGCGATGAAGTAATATTTTGATGCATGTAGTGGATGAGTAGACGAATAGATAATCAAATTTTGGCTTCACGCGAGACTCTACGGATGTATACTGTGCGAATCTGTGCGACAAGCTTGTACTCCAAGTGCTAAATCGCTCAGGCTGCTTCTATCTAGGAAGGGCGATCATATTTGCAGTTCTACACGAACGACTTCGAAAATCATCATGCCAACCGCGACAAGAAGCGTGGTGCCCGATCCCCCCACACAACCTGCACATCGCCACAAAACGGTTTGAGTCCACAAACCTTTGTTGGGGATTCGGGAGGCTGGGGACCCAGGAAACTAAGGCCTGAAAATCTGTCATCGCAATCCGGATTCCTATCGAAGTTTGCATACATAATTCCTACAAAGCAGGCTTCTGGCGTTGGCGTTCAGGTCTTGATTTTTTGAATGTCATGGACGTTTGTGCGCTGAGGCGACCATCCCGAGGACTTCAATTCCTGGGTCTTGGGACCCAGATGGTAGGGTTTAGGGTTTAGGGTTTAGGGTATATTATCCCCCTATAATGGAGAATCAAATAGAAAAGAAAATGGAAAATTAAATGGAAACTGGGGGAATACAGGTAGTAGCTTCCCAAAGAAGTGAGCACAATTTTTTCCTGCCTGTAGGGACCCCCCAACAGGGTACCCCTAATTTTGGGAAACTCCCTGGTAGCAATACAGCAGATGGATTCCAATTGACCCGGTAGTCTGCTCCAAGGACTGGAATGCCAGGAGGAGCGGCTTGGACAAGCTTGCATGAAGTAGCTAGGGTTTATGGGATAATATTGGAATGATATAGGGTTTCATCGGGTTATATAGGAAAACTGGAAAGAAAATGGAAACTACTACTTAGGGTTTGACCCGGAACTGATAAGCTGACAGCAGATAGCAAGCATACGTTATCCTTGACCGTGTTTATCCGCTGCATGGCTGATGGATGGACGCAGTTTTGTAGGCATTAGTGGGGCAAACGAGTAGAACAAATAGATGTACACGGAGCATTCGGCCACATCCTGAACGAGGTTTATTGTTGTAGCTTGCACCAATGCTGTCGCAGCACTGTAGCAGTTGTCCATATTGCGTAGTTGTGCCTTTGCTTTGCTTCCAACGCGCCTGTTGAGTTGCGTTTCTCATCGCTGTTTTTTGTTAAGTGATGTGCAAATCATTATGAACAGAGCCTTGGCTTCCAATTGCTTTCGGGGGAGAAAGTGGAGTGCTTTTCAAACTCGAAGCTAGAAACCACAGTAAGCTCTGCACAGATCCAGGGATTCCCCCCAGGTCCCAGCCCGCCACTGCTGTTTCGAGAGGAGCAGGGCCAGGTGGACCTCCGATGTCTGCAGCCTCAATGCAAAGTGGCTTTCAACCAGGCAGAGGGAGGGTTTGACACGAGGTATTTCGGGAAGTTTGGATGTGCCGCAGGACCAATGAATTCCATGCCGAACATGAACTCCATGCCCGCCATGCAAGGCCTGCATGAAAACTTAGTAATGTAGTCATCTGTCAGTTGTGCATCATCTGCGTCTGAAACATGCTGGGTTCGGTGTGACTGCCCACATCATCAGAGTCGGAGCGCCGCTTGCAACGTGCAGTACCTGAAATATAATCCCCTATTACCCCTATACATCCCCCTATAACCCCTTTAAAAGGGACCCTATTCTTTGGGTCCTTGGACCCATACCTGAATCCATACTCACTCCCTTCGGCTCCTTGCCAGCTGCTTCGATCGACTTTCCAATTTATTTCGGGCAAGTAACGGGAACAGACAAAGGTAAAATGTGCTACAGATGCGGGTGATAGATATTTTGGCTATGCATAGCTGCACATACGACTTTTGACTCTTGGAAAGTCAATGTAGATGTGTGTGTTCTGTGATCTTCGAAGAAAAGTTCTACAAGCTTGGCATCAGCAAGCTGACTCTGTGGTGATGCAGTGGCCCGCGCCTTCCATGCCTGCCTGCGAGTTGAAACCAGATGCGACTTCTGCTGCAATTTTGTAGATTCCGTCTCTTGACCGTGCTCTGAGGGGATCAGATTGCCCCTCAGGTTCCCACATCGCGTCCTTCGTCAGACGTGCGGATGCGAGATCCCAGCGAAGAAGGTTCGGAAGGAGCCGTCAACGAGAACGAGTCTTGCCTGCACTGACAGCTCATTCGCAGCGTGTGCAGTAAATTACAGTGGGGGGAAAATGGCAATGAGGAAGGCGAGAATTGGACTCTCGAGGATGTGGCTCTTAGCTTAGCAACGATGATTGCAGCGCCGATGTGGATTAGATCATATTAATGTCCTTTTCGTACCTGTCAGGTGCTTCGACACCTTGGTGGGGATCTCACCAATGTGTTGATGGATCCCACCAGTGACCCAGCCAGTGTTTTGGCTGCAGTTTTCTGTTTCTGTCTGGCAGACTGGTACTCCAGTAATCCCATGAGCTCCAAGGCGTGAACAGGTCAGTTGACCAGCCAGGCCTCTCAGCAGCCTCCTGTCTCAAGAGAAGGGAAACATGAGAGCCACACCCAGTGGGCATCTCTTTGAAGGCACTTTTCGGGGTGCAGTTAGAGCCACGTTCAAGGCAAGCTGTCTGCAGCCAGCTGATGCAAAGGCCATGCCTTTCGCTTTTCTGGAGCCCTTGGTTCTCGAGACAGGGGAGAAGGACTGATACCTTCGGCTGAGTAAAACTGTGGCATTTGCTAAACTGCCTAAACAGGGAAAGAAATGCATTGTGGCGAACTTGTCACCGCTCGGCTCGGCTGGAAGCGGCAGCCCAACGTTTCTTGGCTGTGATTTTTGCATTGTTTCGTCTCCTTCTTGGATTCCGTCACGTGCTGAAGCTTGGGAAGGAAGGGCGGCTTCACGTTCTCACCAGGCCTGAGTTTGAGTTGCTGCTGTAAGTGCAAGGTCACGTGTTTTGTGGCCTAGCTGGGTGTGACACTCTGCAGCAGGCATCGTTCTTCCCAGCTTGGCATCGCCGGGTCCTCTAGGATCACCTGTGGAGCCTGTCAGCAACTCGCAAGCGACTGCTAGAGAGGTCTCTTGAGTGTTGTCAGCTTGGCATGAGCTATCTAGAATTGCATTGAAGACAAGACGTGATTTGTATTCGAGGCAAGAAGAAGCCCCTTCCTACCAAGAGCCTTGTCTTGTTGGGTTGTCTCAAAGGTTTGGCAGCAAGTTTGCTTTCCCAGATCCAGGAAAACTATCTCAATTGGGCGCTTGTGAGCAGAGCATCTGCTTTGTCGGAAGGCTCGGCTGGCATAGGCCTCCTTGCCGAATTGACTTATCATTTCAAGTGTTTTTTCTTGGGCTTTTGACTACGATGTTAGAGTCTCCATGACGATATCATTTTACGAGCCAAAAGCCCGGTGCTAATGTAGTTATTTGCAACGAATTCGAACCCGGACGACAGCATGTTGTATGCTCAGCTTGTACAGGGAATTCTGGAGCGTATCATGGAAAGAGCACGCACGTATGCAAGTGCTTGCCGCAGAACTGCATCTGGTAGTTTCCTTGAAAAGGGGTCTAGACCCCCCAAAAATATAGTCCTCATCATAGGGACCCCCAACAAGGTACCCCTAACTGTGGGAAACCCTAAGCTGTATCTAACCCCTATATAGCTCCCATATAATCGTACCGCTATTTTTGAGTAACTCCTTAACCCCAAATCCTTAACCCTGAACCCTAAACCCCAAACCCCAAATCCTAAACCCTAAACCCCATTGGTTGTGGGTGGTTCCCCGGGCCTGACGGCTAGGTAGCCCCACGGGTTTCCAGATGCCACCGGCTCCGACTCAAGGCCTGATGCCATAGGGTTTAGGGTTTAAGGGTTAAGGGTTAAGGGTTTAGGGTTTAGGGTTTAGGGTTTAAGGGTTTAAGGGTTTAAGGGTTTAGGGTTTAGGGTTTAGGACTCAGGGATTTAGGGGTTAGGATTTCGGGTTTGGGATTTAGGATTTGGGGTTAGGGGTTAGGATTTAGGATTTAGGGCTTAGGGTTTTGAATTTAGGGTTTAGGCCTGATGCCACGGGGCAAAGACTTATTGCCAATATAGGGATAGGCATAGCCCTAGAGGGATAATGGAACAGAAAATAGAAATTTCTACTAGTTACTGATTAGGGTAGTTTAGGGTTTAGAATCTTTCAAATACACGGATATGGGGTTTCCCAAATATATAGGTACCTTCTGGAGTGTTCCTACAACAAGAACAATAGGGTTTTAGGGTTTAAGGATACAATCGCCAAGAATGGAGATTCAAATGGAACAGAGCACGGAAAATGACATGGAAACTGGGAACAAGAGTGACGGACTGATGGACTGATGGACTCCACCAGGCCCGCCATTGGCAATGCAGGGGCAGTACATGCCCAACGTCTCTCGCCCACAGATGAGCGGCTCCTTGGATCTCCTTATGGTGCCAAGATGTTCAGTATGTGGTTTGGTCCCACTCTGAGTGAACATGTTCACCCAGGCGTGGCCAACCCTCCAGTTGTTGCAGGAAACATTCAGTATGGACCGTCAAGTTCTCAAGGTTAAAACAAAGCAATGTGGCTGTTTGCTGCTTTTTTTGGTTGCAAAAAAGGTCCTACAAGATGCAGTATCAGCGGAGATCCACTGCTGACAAGTCGGCAGTGAAGTGCGCTCTTGCACTTGAGCAAGGACCTAGCATCACGGGTACCTTTCTGCTGTACAAGCATTTCAGATGATCAAAACTCAGCGCCAGGTTTGTCCTCTGTTATGGAGATGACAATCTATCCTAAACCCTAAATAGTAGTTTCAATATTCTTCTCCATCATCCCTATAGTACCCCAATATATATACCCTATTATACTATATTAGTTTCTATTTTCTGTTCCATTATCCCTATATTACCCCAATATAACCCTTATATTACCCCAATGGGTAGACCATGAAGGTACACAGGCTTCCTCCCATTGGAAGGTGTGTACGAGGAGGACACATGCCGCACCAGCCTCATGCCGCTCTTCGATCTCCTCTGACCTTTTTGAAAAACCAATTTAATTGGGTAACGTAAGGGTTATATTGGGGTTATTTTGGGGTATTATAGGGACAACGGAAAAGAACATGGAAACTATTATAGTATGATAGGGTATACATTAGGGCAATATGGGGATAATGGAAAACAAAATGGAAACTAGTATTTAGGATTTAGGATGTCGTTTGCCCATGTTTGCTTCCCAAGGTATTGGATGATGACGTAACATGTGCGGCTTCACCACTGTATGTTGTGATGCCCACTGTCAGCATGCAAGCCCCATCCCGTTTTGGGATGACTCAACATGTCTCACACAGACGAGCTTCTACTGAAAGGCATTGATTGTTCGCAAGCCGAGAGCAACATGAACGGTGCTGATGGGGTTGCACGTATCTTTTAACCGGTAAGCCCTGGACAACATGGTTAGGAAAGCAGATGGGAGCATCAGAGGTCAAGTCAAAGCCGCTAACTTCTTGCAGGCAATGCGCAAGTTTCTGTAGGCAAATGCTTGAACCTTGCAGAGACATGAAGAGACATTGAGCAGCCTCACCTGAATGGCGTTCATGCTGCAAGTGCATTCGCCTGCTGTGTTTTGTTGCAAACTTGTCACTCTGCCAGCTGAGAATCAGATTAGGTAGTTCCTGATTCGGCACCGCATGAAGTCTTGGTGGCCCTGCTAGCCAACCTAAGACAGTAGTACTTTTTTCAATGCAGCATTGAGCAGCAAGGGCACAGGAATGAGCATCCCAAGCAGCCAAGCAGCATACTCGGCGGCTCTGGATTGGTCAGTGTAGTGCAGACGGCGTGCAGTTGGCAGCCTCTCCGCTGAAGGCGGCAGGCATCGACCTCAGAGCGGTGCACTGGCAATGCTGATTTCTTTGATGCTGAGGTTGCCACATGTAAATGAAGGAGGCTCTCAAATTCCTTCAGGTGTGGGGTGGGGTTGGTTGACTGCCTCTGGCGTTGGTTCAGGCAAGAAGTGGAGTAAGCACCTCCACAACTGCATCCTTGTGTTTGCCTTAGCAGTTGCTTGAACTTTCGTGTTGGTGAGACTGGGAAGCTTGGCACAACTGCTCAGGGCCGCGGAGTCGAGTGACGCCATGTTCGTCCACAACCTAGTCGTGGGCAGGAAAGGTGGAGTCGAAGTTGTTTTTCCTGTCGCCAAGGGCAGAGCAGGCAGCGAAAGTGGCGGAGCACAAAGGCTGAAATGCTTTGGCCGGTGATGTCCTTGGTGCTTTGCTCTAAAAGCTTACAGGTCGCCTCGGGACGATCAGATCCTTGGCAGTCTCTGGCACCGGGCTCGTTGCCTTGTGCTTGCCGTGTCTTTGTCACAAGCGTACTTGGAGCTCCACCTGACCTTATTGCAACAGAAAGTTCTGCCATCCTGGAAGACACAAGGTCAACTCATACTGGCAATTAGGGCAGACCCCGCGAACCTTCGCGGATGATATAGAACATGCTTGAATTTTGAACTTGTTCCTTGCCTTTCCTGCCAACTCATTCATCAAGGCTCCATGATAGCCCTTCCCATTCCCTGGGCAAGACTGTAAGGTGTTGTTCAGCACATTGTTCGAAAGTCTCAGCCTCAGTGACTGTTAAACAGTCAACGCAATTGAACGCTACTTGGGACTTCTGGGTATCTTTTCCTGTAGCCATTGATCAAAAGCAGGAAGTAAATCTACGCTAGATTCCCCGCCAAAACCCAGAAATACTACACAATAAAACACTCACCCCTATACCCCATACCCCCCGATATGCCCTATATAGCCTGGAAATGCACCACACCCTACATAACCCTTGAATCAATGAATACATACATATATATATATACACCCTATATGACCCTTACATGTTCTGTTCCCTCAGGACTTGCTCCCCCAGATGTCAGCGGTTCCTCCAGAGCCCAGTCGAGGCAGTGGGCTGGGAAGCTTGAAGTTGTTATAGTCCCCCTTAAAAACCCTTAGAATATGGGGTATATTACTGGGTGTATATAGGGATAATGGAAAGGAACATGGAAACTACTATAGTATAATAGGGTATACAATTTGGGTATAGTCCGCCTTAAGTAGGTATAGGGTTTAGGGTATCCTTAAGTAGATATAGGGTTTAGGGTTTAGGGTATAGTCCCCGTCAAGCAGATATTTGAGTTTAGGGTCTAGTCACCCTTATCAGATATTGGGGTCTAGGGTATAGTCCCCCGTAAGTAGATATAGGGTTTAGGGTTTAGGGTTGCGGGTAGTCCCCGTTTAGTAGATAGAGCATGGAGTATATGGGATTTTTTCATAAAATTGGGCAATTCCATATGCTACCTATTTAAGAAGGGGGACTACAGGTGGGCAAACTTATGGTCCGTTTTTCAGTACCATCGTCCGGATATCCGAAGAGGACCAGAACTTGGACAACCTACCCATGTGTGGCAGCTGAAGTGTGACGGTGCCTTTAGCCCGAAAGTTATCCGGAATCCGCAGGCCCTAAACCCTGGCCCTGAGCAACTCGAGCTCTGAGATCCAACAGGCTCTCTCCGCACTTCTTTTCGCCCTTTTATGAAGAGAGACCCTCCCTGCAATGTGTTTTTGTTTTGGTGCCACAGTGTTTTTGTGTCAGGCAATCTGCAGGCCCTTTTTGGTGAAACCTTTCCTATGACATCCGCTTCAACTTAACCCCCAGAACCGAGGAAGCGGTAAAGAGGGCACTCTCTCCAGACTTTGCACCCTAACTGCAGGGGCAGGGCCCGGGCTCCGTAAAACCGGACGCAACTATGCACGTTAAATCCCGATTCCCCCAACTCCCCTCGGATTAGTAGCCCCTTACCACCCCACCCCTAAACCCTCAACCCTAAACAGTAGTTTCCATTTTCTTTTCCATTATCCCTGCATAACTTTGAACCCGATAATTACTAATCAAGTCCCCCTGACCCCTCAAAGTGCCGTCAGACCTATGCTTGGGCCTTTCTGAGCTGACCCACATGCAGCCGAACTTCACAGGGTTATGGCCAAGAGCTCGGATTAATGTTTATAGAGGCATGAGTTTACATGTAGGGATGGGGGTGTAGGGTCTGGGGTGTGGGGGTAGGGTTTTGGGATTAGGGTCTATACCAAACAAGTGGGATTAGAAGGCTTATACAGGGATAATGGACAAGAAAATGGAAACTACTAAATTTGTAGGATACTCTGAAGGTCCAAAATGTTGGTATTATCTATGGGCATTTGTTTGAGCAATCTTTGTCTCGTTCTGTCAAGGTGTGTGGGTCACCAGGAACATTTGAAGCCTCTGCTAAGTGATTTATGGCTTAGGGTGCAAGGGTTTAGGGTTTAGGGTTCGGGTTTAGGGGTTTAGGGGTTTAGGGTTTAGGGTTCAGGGTTTCAGGGTTTGGTGTTTAGGGTTTAAATGTCTAGTGTTTAGGGTTGTAGGGTTAGGGTTTAGGGTATAGATGTTCAGGGTTTAGGGTTTAAGGGTTTTTAGGATCGGGGTTTAAGGGTTTAGGGTTTGAGGGTTTAGGGTCCAAAACCTGTGAGAGTTGAGTTTCCTCTCTTTCAGAGCGAACATGTATGCAACTCCTACACCTCAGCAAGCAGGACCTATTAGGGGTACCTACTAATAATGGAGAATCAAATGGAAAAGAAAATGGAAAATGAAATGGAAACTGGAATTCTATAGGGGATTATAGGGATTAGGGTTTCCCAAAATTAGGGATACCATCTGGGGGTCTTTTTTAATAAGGCTCATAATATACTGGGGTCTATATTAGGGTCCCCTTATTTTGGGAAATTACCACATTGGGAGTTATCTAGCACCCCAAGAAGCTATAGTTTCTGTGGAAACTGCTATAGCATAGTAGTTTTCATTTTCTTTTCCATTATCCTTATATAATCCCTCTTGCTGATGTGAGTGAGTGCCCTGACCTGCTGCGTGCGGGATGCTGGAGAGGTTGCAAAAAGCTCACGAAGTCAAAACTTCCAGAGAATAGATTTCCACGATTGCCGATATCCTTGACATTGCTCGCGCCAACGACGTCTTAGCTAAGGTGGAAAATCCAGGTTTCTTGTTTCATTCTATTCGTCCATCCTTGCAAAGAGCCCCATGGGCTCTTGACATTCTTTCGAGCCCCGTTGACTGCTATGGCTGCATTGCTTGCGCTGCTGTGATTTTTGACTTGAAGGGATTTCATGCATCTGAAATGTGACTGAGAGGGCTGGCAGTTGAAAGGTTTCGAAGGCACTGGTCCTCCTAAGAGGTCTGCAGGTATACCGGTACTCGCATGCGGCATGTGCTCGAAATCTTGCAGTTCCTGCAACAGCACTGACTTAGACATGCACTTAAGCAGACAGATGCTAATCTGTGCAAGTGTCCTAAGGCTATGTGTGGAAGTCCTCGGCAACATGGACAGGCCTTGAAGCAGGGAGTCAAAGTAGTGCCTTGAAATGCTGGAGCGCAAATTTGCACCGCAAGTTGTGGACATGATGGAAGATTGACAGGTTTCTTAAAGAAATGGGTTTGGACGAAGATCTTCGACAAGAGGCTGAACGCAGTAATTATGGTGCCTCTTGCAGCAAGTTGAGTTACTTCTCGCTTTCAGTTCCAATTTCCTCGAGTCAGCGCGGGTTTGGTGGATGTCATGTGCCTACAGATGCGCAACTCGACTCACATGCAGCTGCAGCGGCGGCGCCGGCAGCAGCAGGAGCAGCAGCAGCAGCGGCGGCGGCGGCGGCAGCGCTCTGGTCGCTCTGGAACAAGAGTCAGATGCCAAACGAGGGCCAACACCGAAAGTCCACAACCTGGCTCAAGGCTGGCCCACATCAATGCGCGGCAAATGGTTTTAGTCGCAGGTTGCATGTTGCTGGAACTTCGCATTATTCCTGATGCATTTTGAACATCTTTTCTTTTAGTTTTCTTTTTGTTATCATGCTGAATCCGTTTGTGGAGCATATCTTGTTCGAAGACATTCAGACAAGGGCGGCTAGACAAGGGCGGATATTCAAAGGATGTTGTGCTGTAACCAGGTTCTCGAGGGTAGGTTGGCATGCAAACACGCAGTGTCAAGTTATATCAAATTATGATAGGCTGTGGTCAACCAACAAGTAACCAGCAAGTCGAGAAGGTTCTCAGCAGTCTAAAGCACGGATTTTCGTGGTTTTCAAAGCCAAGCTGTTTGTGGAGTCAGAAGTGACAACTGAACCACAGATTCGGTCCTGATTTGTAAGCCAAATTTGCGAAATGTTAACGCCACAAGTCTTGAACACTATTGATCCATGCTCTTTTGCTTGCACAGTGGCCATGCTCTGGCAGTGTTCCAGTACAAGCACCGTAACAAGTTCCTTGGTTCAAGCTCTGCGTAATTTGGTCGACCTCCTAGTTTGCTGTTGAGGGCCGAGTTCGCGTGCCTTCTGCAACGGTAGCAGCATGAAAGCTGGCAGAGCAATGTTGCAGCGGTTTGATCTCGGTTGTCACCGAGTGGCTTCCCCAGGTGCTTATCAGCAGCGGCAAACAATTGTCCAGTGGCTTGTCTGCCCATGAGTTCGTATGAGGTCGAGTACACCCAGCATAGAGTAAGGGAGATGTGAAGCTTTTCTCTTACATCCGTCCAGTCCTAAAGACTATCCCTTAAAGTCGGAAGGGTGGGGGGGGGTAGTGAGTGAGGGCATGTACAAGAGGAATAGGCGATATGCTGCGTGGCCCAAACCCTTAACCTTCTACCTATCAAGAAGATTCCCAACACCACAGGCATAAACCCCAATGTGGTTTTTGAAGATTGACAACTCCAACTGTTATAGTCCCCCTTAAGTAGATAGAATATGGGGTATATGGGGATCTTATTATAACATACCCAAAGCCATATTCTATCTACTTAAGGGGGACTACACTCTCATTTTGTTCCGGAGTGTCAAGCAGTAACTCACCAGGTCAGAGAACACTCAACTTATGATGTAGACCCGTGATTAGTAAACCCCCTCCTTTTAAAGGCCTTAATATTATTGGATTCCTATTCTAATCCCTATTAAGGAGGGTTTTTTCCAGTAAGGGTCTACATTTTAGCAGGTTGTAGCTCCAAAGCCTAAGTCCTGTAAAGGTCTGAGGAGATGTCTTAGACAATGCTTAGTGTATCATAGAAAATGTGTACCTTACCCCTAAACCCTATAAACCCAGTGCCATTCCTTTTCCCGTGTTCTTTTACTGGCTCCATTTTAGGCGTAATATATAGAATTTTCCTTACATAGCCCTATACGACCCTCGTACATCCCTGCCTATCCTTGTGTATTCCTTACTTTAAAGCCCTAAGCCCTTAAACCTTGAAATCCTAAACCCTTAAACCCTTAAAACCCAAATCCTAAACCCGAAGCCCTTTAACCCTGAAAGCCTAAACCCTTAGGAGTGGCAACGCCTTCGAAATCTCCAACGAGCTCAAAGCCGCTCGGTGAAGTCCGCCAGTTTCCATAAATGGGTGGTTTCCGATCTGAATATAAAGGGTTTAGGGTTTAGGGCATAATATAGGGGTTATATAGGGAATACTTGAAAATAAAATCGAAACTACTATTCAGGGGTTCCGCGGGTTTAGGATTCAGGATTAAACGTTTAGGGTTTAGGGTTCAGGATAAAGGGTTTAGGGTTGAGAATTCAGGGTTCAGGATGAAGGGTTTAGGGTTGAGGGTTTCGGGTTTAGGGTTTATTGCAATCCTCATGAAAGGTACCCCCACAGACGGATAAGGGGCCTTAATGTGAACCCCAATCTTCTTGTACTCCTTATGAGGTGTCCCTAAACCCTAAACCCCAAACCCTTAATCCCCAAGTTTTTTGAAACTTTCGTCTGTTTTAGAAGGTGCCCATTCAATTTAGATAGGCTTTAGGGTTTAGGGGGTAATATTCTACAGTCCTCAAAGGTGTTTCCATGGATGACACTTGTGTTGTTGCAAAAGGCCTGCCTAGGTGAAATCTGTTGGTAACATTTGTTCATTCAAGCGTGCCAAATCCTTAACTTAACCCTAAGCCCTAACCCTAAACCTGAAGCATCCCAACGTCAGTGCAAGGCCCGTGTGGTGAGCGCTTTCCAGGTGGGTGCAGGGGCCGCGAGCCTCAGTGTCGTGGGCATTTGGAAGTTTCCGAAAATTAGGGGTCCCGTTTTGGGGGATCCCTTTGAGATCTCTTGTTGTTGGGTCCATACTATTTGGGCTCCGTGTTTATAGAATCCTGGAAACATCCGTTTGGCTACCCACCAGCTAAGTGCTCAGGTGCAGCCCAGCAAGGATCTGCAAGGAAGGCACGTGCCAGTAGCGAACTGTCCAAGCAAACCCTAAACCCTAAACCCTAAACCCCTAAACCCCTAAACCCCTAAACCCCTAAACCCCTAAACCCTAAACCCCTAAACCCTAAACCCTAAACCCTAATTGGAGATGTTTTGTCCTGAAGCCGCTAGCCAATCTGCGCGATGGAGATGCCATGGCCGCTGCCTTTCTTCAAGCCCAAATCACAATTCATATAAGCTATAGGTCTAAACTCCTCAAAGGGGGGTTATATAGGGGATTATATAGGGGGGACTATTATAGGGGATACTAGGAGTTTAGACTAAAGCTCATATGAAACCCCTTAATATCGCTTATAGTAGTCCCCTATATAATCCCTTATATACCACCCCTTTTAAGGAGTTTAGACTATGGCTCATATGGGTCTTGCTTCCTGCAGACTGCCCGGCAAAAGCATGCTCGTGGCGTGAGTTAGCGGTGATGGGCAGTGCGGACTATGCACTCCAGATATCTGGTATTCAGAAGCACAGCTGAAGTTTTCCTTCATTAGATAGTAGTTTCCATCTTCTTTTCCATTATCCTTATATAACCCCAATTTACTACAGTAGTTTCCATTTTCTTTTCCATTAACCCTATATAAGCCTATGATGTGCCCAGTGGATTTGGAACGTCTCCAAGGATACCAG
Source organism: Symbiodinium pilosum (assembly GCA_905231905.1). Lineage (NCBI taxonomy): Eukaryota > Dinophyceae > Suessiales > Symbiodiniaceae > Symbiodinium > Symbiodinium pilosum. The sequence goes on along the minus strand of CAJNIZ010044665.1, from coordinate 29,165 downwards.
ATCCATGCATCTGCATGGTGGACCGTCGGATGCATGGTTTCCCAGATGCACGCAGCATGGAACACAGGTATGGCGGTTAGTTGGGAATTTGAGGGTGGTGCTGCCGCAGTGCTGCTGCAGTGCTGCCATGGCAGTTATGTAGCTCCGTGCTGTTGTCCTCATGCTTGTGTGATGCCTTCTGCTTTCGAAAGCCAGTGCGAGGCACTTTGCAATCGGGTCTGAATTTGAAGACATGTTTCGCAGATAGTAGAGGTCGGACGTGAGCGTTTGACCAAGGGCACCGTTAGACTGGCAGCAGATTCGTGATGGCTGCCGCCCTACTGCTGCACTCTCGAATCCCCGCAACTTCTCCCGCCAACGCAGAGTGCGTTTCGCGGTGCCTACTCGGGAGCCCCTCAGAATGATGTGTTTCATGCCAGCATCCTGGGTAACACGGTGCTTAACCTTGCACGTGTTGAACTGTTGCTTCCAGGTTGCTGCCAAGGGAGGCCCCACAGAAAGTCTTGAGGGCAGCTCACGGCTTTGCTGCTCGGCATGTAGTCGGTGTGTATTCGCACTAAGTCACTAAGCATCGTGAGCCAAGGCCAAGCATTTGGGCAACTGTAGTACAGTGAGGAGTTGCAGCTTTTTGTGGTCATTCCTCGCAATTTTCTTTGGCGCTCCAACAGGCGACATCTTGCGGATCACATCCATGCAAAGCCTTGCTTTCCTAGCTGCCAACAGTTAGCTTCAGCTTACTATGGGAAGGTCAATATTTTGAATCTGAAGCTCGACGAGCTGTTTGGGAACGCTTGTGGCTAATTGTTGTCGAAGCACTGGCAACTTGGGAGGCACCTGGAGGTGGAGTGCAGGTCAGTATTGCCTTCCGTGCTGCGCATGTTGGGTCACTTGCTTTCATTGTGATAAGGCAGGCTTACGTTCTGCAGAGCTTTACGCGATGCGGGCGGCACACTTGTTCAGTCCTTTCGGTGGTCCTCAGGATGCTCGGGATAACAGATGCAAGCATTACAAGTGGCAAGTAGTCGGCTGGAAAGCTTTGATGACGGAAAACACGAGTATGATCGACGAGCATGCAGCGCCGGCAGTTTTGACACTGTGGATGCTTGCGTTTTCAACTCTCATTTGCCCATGGCGGGTAAATGTTCCGGACTCCCTGAGAACCTTTCAACAGTAGCAATCACGCATCCAGCGAGGTGCCGAACCCCAACATCTCTCCTCCGCCGATCAGCTCAAGGAGAGCAGCGGCGGCGAGCTGCGAGGCCGCACAGGGAAGACAAAAATCGCAGAGCCAGGCACGTGACATCGCCTGCCTCGCGGCCTCCCTCAGAGGTTTAGGCCTGATGCACACAGAGCGCCTTTCACCTGCGGCATAGTGGGCGGCGTTGGTGCTCCCATTCCTGCAACATTGTTGCCCTGACGCTGCTCAACGCTGCTTGCAAGAACTCCAATTAGGAAACCAAGCTGGCGGCGCCAAGCCTCCAGGCTGCCGCGGCCGCAGGCATCCACCTCGATGGCCACGGTTGGACGGAACGGCCTGATTGGGAGGCGTGCCTGCAACCTGTTGCCGTTGCAAGCCACCGCGTGAGCCGGTCGTGTGGGCTCATGGCCGGCAGGGGGATGCTGCTCTCGCACTTCAGACGTCTTTTCGAAAGCGGGTCCTGATGCCGGCCGTGCGTTCTGATTGTCGGGTGCTGCTGCGTTCCCGGCCTTTCCCGCATGCCGGGGCGTGGCTCGCGGCCATCCCCGCCGATCCTGCACGACACTGACGCCAGATTCTGATGCACCTCGCACTTTGGCGCCGAAAGCGCTTGCAGGAGAAGGCGCGACAGGCTGCTGTGCGATCGTAGATAATCTGGGGGACCATGCCCTGGCAGGCCCGCGCACTGGCCTGCTTGCCCGCCTCCAAGTTGCCGTTGATGCCGTTGGGCCAGAGGGTCGCGTGGTGCCGCAGCAATGGCTCGCGAACAGACCCATTCATTTTCGCGAAATGCCCTTTTTCAGGAGCGGTAGCTAGCGCACAAACGGCAAGAAGGGTAATGGTCGTAGAAGCATTGATCGAATCAAAAAAAAAACAATACTACCGCCTGACGATTCCAAACATTGTTTGGAGTCAGTGCTTCTGGGCATTGGGATTGTGCTGCCGAGCACCGCCATGAGAAGGCAGAGAAACCTGATGAACCGGCAATCCCTGAACCCCCAGGTAAAGATTCTGCCTCAGGATCCTTGAGTGCAGCAAATCCAGTAAGAGCAAGTCCATAATCCAGTTACAAATGCATCCTAACACGTTGCGCAGTGAACGAACACAGCGTGATCGAGTGAAATTGGGACATTCCCTTAGGCCCGTGGGGCTTCACAATTTTCTGGCCTGGAAAGTGTGTCCGGCAACATTGAGCTTCATTGATTGGCGCTTCGAGCGTCTTATGCGTCTCATGCATGCTCAAAATAGGGCCGTATGGTTCGATGACCGATGTCGGTTGGACATGTTGGACTTTGTCTTTTACGGTGAGGCGATGCTCTTTGCTGCGATGCCACCCTTGTGTTGCCAATCAGATGCGATGGCAGTCCTGTAGCTGGAACGCCCAAGCGTGACGGGGTCGCACTTGCGATTACGACGGCTCCTCGTCGCAAGCTGGCCCGTTACCCCGAGCTCGCGCGCGCAGTGGCCCGCACTGTCTGTGCGTCGTCGCTGTGGAGATGGGAGGACGCTGGAATGGATTTGCAGCGTCTTGTGGATCGCCACGTCGCCTTGCGCGCACGCAGCGCCCCTGCCACGTTAATCACATGGAGAAGCCGCGTAGGGCCGGGCGCCGCTGTGCCCCGGCAAAGACCGGTGAGCAACGGATGATTCAAAACCGCTTGCAAATGTTGAAACACGTCGTCAAAAACAGATTTCAAAAGCTCCGCGCTAAACCAATAGCACTACACCTGTCAGATTTTGAGCGGCGAACGGCTTCATCAAGCTCCATCCCAGTTTAAGGTTGCTTCCTTTTTTTGACCTGCACGAAGCGCGCTGCCTCGCCATTCCAGCGCCTGCCGCTTTCGGACCCTAGCACGAGGAAGTGTTGGGGCTCAGCTCGGCGCATTTCGGCGTGTTGTGTTGGCGTAGCTCGGCCATACGGAGCGCAGACCCGTGCGTCCCCGCAGCTCCGGCCTGTGGCTGGCCTTCGCGGGTGGGTGGGGAAACCAGTAGCAAATTGCTCGTCATCGTGGCGTGGCGCCGCGCACCACGAAGTCTATGCGTCATTGGTCATCCGGGCGAATGCCCCACAGCGTAGGCATGAACTCCTTGGGCATTCTGCCAAAACCGTGTGTGCAAGCATATGCCCACTCTTTTCCCAACGCCGCCGGCGCTCAGGAAAATCTTGTTGCCACACCCCGCCTGCCTGATTCGGGCATTTTTTCGGACATGACGGCTTAAGTCAAAAAGTTTGCAACTGAATTTGGCGGCCCTGCACCCACGGCCAGCATGGTCATTGACAAAGCCTTTAATAGCAAGCTGTCCCATGAGCAAGCGAGTCCAGAGTGCTGTGGGGGACGTTGTGCAGATTTGCAGTAAGGACGATCTTGTCGCAAAAAGGCACGAACCCCAAGACATCCCAAGACATCAGTTGTCTTGCAGGCATGTTGCCCATGATGCGAAACAGGATGGTGATGGTGAATTTGCAAGACTGCATGTGCTGTAACAATTTGCGAAATAGTCGTCAACAACAGCAGTGGGATGCGCTTGTACAGGAGCTATTGACTACTGTAACTTGTTTTTTGCGGCCCACAATTTGTGTTGTTGCATGAGCAGGTGACGGTTATGTGCGAACGCAATCACCGGATTTGGGCTTGTGGTGTAAACTCCGTCGACTCTTGGCACGGGCCCCGGCGAGGAGGCTGGCGAGGGCGAGGGCTGCGAGGCGAGAACGGGAAGCCCTGGCAAACTCAGGGTACGTCTGCTCCTTGGTTCGGCGGGCTTGCTGCGCTGCATCCCCCCGCAAAAGCAACCCGTTGGCAATGACCGCAACCGCTGCCCCTGCCCAAGGGGACCGCCACGCGACCGCAACACGCCTGAGCGTGGACAGGTTGCAATGTGATCGCTATATTTGTCATGGCGTTGGCGGCACTAGCAGTGGGCTGGAGGGAGAGGCAACGGCAATCAGAGCCGGCGCAATGATAGCGCGGAACAGCCGCGTCTCTAGCACGAGCTCAGGGCAGCAGGGCTGTGCGGGCGGGACGCGCAGCAAACGGTCCAGCTTGCGAGCCCAGCAAGACTGTTGGACGGCGCGTACCAGTCATGGACCGTGTAAAATCGGGTATTTTTTGAAAAACCCGTACAGCGCTTAACTTTTCCAGACTGACGGCAGCACGTGCGCAGGGCTGTCGAGGGCACGGCTTGTGCGAAAGTAGGTATATGTTGGTGCACGGTTGAGGTTTTCACGCACGCCTGCTGAGGGCTCAAAATGTTGATCCTAGCCCTCGTGGACACGGCTCAACACATTTCCGAGATTTTGCAGTGCACGGTTCGGCCTTTTGAGCTCACGGTTGTAGTTTGTAGTGAGCACGGTTTCGAGGGTTTTGGTGCACGGATGTGCGCGGTTTAGGCAGAATGATACAGTGATAGTGAACGGGGGGTGGCCCGAAAACCCGCGTTGTCGCATTCCGTGCCCCAAGCGTTTTCCTATAAGATAACTAACTGATACCTATCTATGACTAATAATCACAACCTACAATTATTTCAAACTACTAACGCTTGAAAGGCCAGCCTGTCGCAATCCGGGTTATAGGTGCGAAAACCTCTCCTCGGCTACATTTTTAGTGACGGGTGTGGGTGTGGGATCCTAGCGCAACCAACACGTAACATGAATGAATGCATGAATGAATGCATGAATGAATGAATGGATGGATGAATGAATGAATGAATGGGTGGCTTGTTGTTTGCTCTTGGCTACGTCACTACATTATGCGGTATGCGTGTAGCCGTCCATGTTGGTCTCAAAACTGTTTGCAGCAACATTGGAAGCTTTCTTTGCATGTTGCTCATCTTTCGCATGAACGCTGGGTGAAACGGGGTTTGGCATGGCAACCTGGTGGAGCAAGAGTGGCAGGAAGGCCCATGCATGCATGGAATACCAGTGTTGAAGCCTTCTCGCGCTGGAAAGGCTGGAACGATTGGACACTAGTAGCACAGGATCCCACATTGTGGTCAAACCACTGCGAAGAGTATGTGAATTTCACGCTTCAAGTTCGAGAATGAAGTCTCCTGAAAGCAACTTTTTGTACAGGCTGTTCTATGCGAAATTTATTTGTGTGACCCCCTGTGCCCTAAAGGGGCTGCCTTCGGGCGTATGACCTGACCTGCGTGTACAAAGATTACTATAATGGCCACCCAGGACGTTTAGATGTCAAGATTTATGTGCAACGCATGTTCTTTGGTAATATGATTGTGTCATTCACTGAGCACTTGCAGCGTAGCATTTGTTGGCCTCGCACTTTCACATCACATCATCTACAATGGAAAAGAACCTCAACAGTCACGCTGCGCGTGAAATTGATGGTAGAATGGAGGGAAAGGAGGGGAGCGGACTTGAGCCAAGCGAGGGTTGAGGTCTAAGGCCTCAGGCAACACCGTATGTCTCAGCCCCCGGTCTGCATGGGATGAGGGGCTAATGCAGGACTTACAACTCATGCCGCGTCCCCCCCCCCCACCCCTTTGCTCCGCGACAGGCTCAATGTTTTCTGGAGTGCAGAACCGGAGGTTGCTACGTACGGTGGTGGGGTTAGGTTAGGATTTTTTTTTCCGCTCCCAGAACGACAGGGAAGGAAGGGAGGAGAGGGAGGGGAGCAAGGTGAGAAGTGCCATATAATGACCACATGTATATGCGCGAAATTCTTACCCCAGGTTTGAAATGCAGTGTGCTGATGCTCGGCGACAAGCTCCTGTTGTCAAGTTGCTACCCGGAGGCTCGATGGAGAGCTAGTGAGCAGATAACAGTTTGCAAATTTTGGGTTTGTAATGTGCATGGGCTGCTTACGAATTGCAGTTTACAGCTTTAGGCTACCACCTGCAGTTTGGGCCCAGGTTAAGCTAGGCCCTCCTGTTGATGAATGGTTTGGCGTCCCCTTAATTTGGTGCATGACGGGTACATAGCGCGGAGAAGGGAAGACTGCAAGGACACACATTTCAAACCTCGCAGTCTTGGCAGAGCGGGAGAAAAAATTGAAGAATTCACTGGGTTACTACTGTTTGCCATTTCTCAAAACTTCTCGAGAATTCTGGGGGCTTGTCAAAAGTCCCCCCAGACCCAAAGCTAGCGCAAAACGTGTTTCGAAGTTTCGCAAGCTCGAACGTTTTGAAATGCCCCCGAGCGTGGAACAGGCACGAACCGTGTTCTTGCGAGCATGTAGGAAACACGACA